>JAULBY010015046.1:0-21460 GCA_032358315.1 Ophiocytium majus
CCCTCCCCCCTGCGCAGTACATTGAGATGTACGGCGACATGGGGCAGAAGAGCAACACCATGCTCTTCAGCGAGCGCCCCGCGGACGTCACGCACCTCCTGGCGCAGGCCGCCACCGTCCTCAACTCCACCCTCGGCCAGCAGCACGGCGCGCCGCAGAGATCCCTGCCTGACGGCGCCGGCGGCGGCGGCAGCGGCCCAGCCGGTGGCGCCACCGTCGACGATGCCACTTCCACGGACGCAGAGTCTTCGGAGACAAAGTATAGTAGGGGCGGGGGGGGCAGCGCGCACGCAATGCGGCTGCGCGCCCGCGCGCCCGGCCGCCGTCTGGCCAATGCATGAGTGAATTTTGTGGCATGTTTTGTGGTGTTTGGAGGGTGCGGTGGCATGGGTATTGCTGCGGCGGCGGGGACGTCTGTGCGCCTTTTGTTGGCTGCTGTGGTGCTGACTTTGCGGCTGGCGCGCGTGCTGCTGATGCTGCTGCTGGCACGGCGTGTGTGTGGGCGTGATAGGAGACAAGAGGGTAGGTATGTGTGCACCTCTGAAGTTGTGTGTGCCCAGCTCAGTCATTACCCGGGTATGAGCGGCCCCCAGTGACATGCCTGATTAAGGCATTGCGTAGCTTCCAATGCAGGGCTGCCAGTGCACTACTGCTGAGGCATGGCACAGGAGCAGCTGCGCAGTAGTGCCAACGTGGCAGCGCAGCCTGGGCACTTGCAAGGAGCTTGCCGGCACGGTGGCGGTGCATGGCACAACCCCCCCACACTCACGCTGTGCTTCTCATGCGTTCCATATGGGGTGCGCGCTTGTGCATGTCGTGCGTTGGGGGCGTGGCCATTATGGTCAACTTGAAAAACACAGTACTTCAACAGGTGTACTTCAAGTCTCCACAGGACCGGTCGTCCTGGGTGAGCACACCCGGAACGACCGTGAAACGCTTGTGCAAAAATTTGGTTTCATCATGCGTGAGTCACACACTGCAGCAGCAGAGAGACTGGCGCCACCGCTGGGGGTGGACGTGGTGGTCGTGACTTACAGAACCGTCAGCCATGTCGCAGTCTTACAACAAATGCGGGCCAGGATGCGTGCGGCTGGGCAACTGGCAGGAGGAGAAGGTGCGTGAGCGTGCGGTGCAAACTGAGGCACCATAAACAGCAGCACACCATGCGCAGCAAGTGCAGCGCCAGACAGCAGCAGCAGCAGCAGCAGCGAATGTGTCAGCAGCGGATGTGCCAGCTTCCCTTGTGCAGCAGCTGCTGATGTTTTGGCGCAGGGCAATTGTCTGTCATGCTGCTGCATGAGCAAGAGGAAGCGGCCTTGGTAGAGTCAGGTTTGCTGCCCCTTGCTGCTGCTGACGCCACGCTGCGGCGGCTGCGCACCCCCCTCTCTGCCCGAAGCACAGGCCCTTGAATCACTCACAGGGGTGCGCCGCTGCGGCGACCCCCGCCAGAGCCGCATGGTCTGCTGCTCCAAGCGCGTGGTGGACCACACCGAGCACACGGACCCCAAGGACTACAAAAGCACCTCCTTCCAGGCATACGCCCACCCGGCGACCGACCCCAACGCCGCCAACAGGGCGCTCTACACGCGCACCGCGCCCCGCGCCGCGCGTGCCCTGGCATCCCACAGCGCACAGGTGCGCGCCGAGAGGGCGGAGCAGCTGGAGGGGGAGCGCCGGGCGCGGGAGGCGCGGCACCTGGGAACTATCTCGCGCGACAGCTTCCAGCGCTTCACACCCGCCGCCATGAAGGCTGCCATACCCGTGCGCAGGGTACGGGGAGTTGCTGGGGCTGGCAGGGGCACCCCCGCCGCCCCCGCCAGCGGCTCCGACGCCGCTGCAGACCCCGTCTATGACTACCTCGCGGACGCGGCGATCACCGTGTGGGCGCCAGGGGGGGGGGGGGGGGCGCCGCACTTTGGCCGCGCCACGCGCTTCACCAACCCCTTCAGGTGTGAGAGAGAGGGGTTAACTTGCTGATTTTTTGTGCCCGGCCATGCTGCAGTGGCGGCCCGCCCCACTGTTGCTGCGACGTGCTTGGGACCGTCAATGTGACTCTGGTTGATCGCGCGCAGTGTGCGGTCAGCCACGCCACGCGCTGCAGATGATTGCATGCCGCGGCCGCACGGCACCACCGCTTTCATGCCACTGATCACCCAGCAATGAACCATGGCCGCGTCTCGGTGGCCCTGTTTGTCCTGCAACGCTAACCCCTTTGCAATCTCCCACACTCCAACGCCATGCACATCCACAGTTTCGAGGGGGAGGCATGGCGAGACCCCCAACCCGTGGGCGACGCCGCCGAGCGCGGCCTGCCGCGCGGCCTCTCCGCCGAAGCCGCACGCCTGGTGGCGGGCATGCGGCGCCGCCTCGCTGCCGCCGCGTGCTCGCGTGCGCACGCCGGCGGCGCCGCAGCTCCCGCCAGCGTCGCCGAGGTGGCGAGCCGCATCGCTGCTGTTGCTGATGCCAGGGGAGGGGTGGATGCTGGTGACGCACGGCGCGCGCTGGGCGCGTGCGGCGCCATGCCGACGGATGCGGAGATGGAGGTAAGGGTGGACAGGTTGTTTTGCTGAAGTGGTTTTGGGTGTAGTCAGGAGGAGTGGGGGCGCAGTCGAAGCGGTTGGCGTGCTGGTACCGCACGACCTGGGCGCACCTTGTACAGTGTACTTGTGACTTAGTGCGCTTTGATTTGGTGCGGTGTGTGTTTAGCACGGGTCCAGCCACCTGTCACAGACCACATGGTTCTATTTAAACGATGCTCAATGCCCTATTCATTTTGTGCGGGTCTTGCTTCGGTGCGGGGTGCTAGGGGGGGCACAACACTACCCCACATCAAATAATCGCGAGTGCGCGGTATGTGTAAACCGTCACCGCGCCAGCGGCGCCTCACCTTGCTGCCGCCCGCTACGCAAAACGCCACCCCTTTGCGCCCACACCAAGCACTGCCTGCCATCTGACAGTGCCACCCCGTTGCTGCCACCCCCACTGCTGCCGCCGCTGTGGCAACTTCAGGCCATTGTGGACGCGCTTGCGTGCGGCGGCGGCGGCGCGGTGGAGGCCACATTGAGCGGCGGCGCGCTGGTGGCGCTGCTGCGCGCGCCCATGGCCGAGGCACGACTCGAGGTGAGACGGGGGTGTGGTGTGGTGATGCTGTTGCTGGCGGCGGTGGTGCTGGGGGTGTGGGAGTATCTGCGCGTGGTGCGGTTGTTGACGCTGTGACGGCGTTGGAACCCCTTTGGGGTGCCGTGGCTTGGGGGGGTTGTGGCGCAGGCGCGCCAGTGCTGGGTGTATGTGCACGCGGGAGTGGTGTCGGCTCACCATTTTCTATTTGAAGTACTTACTACTGTAGTACCGGTATTACAGTAGTATATGCTGCATACCATATGCCATGTGCGCACGCAGCTCGCCACAGCGACCGCTCCTGGAAGCCGCAGCCTCTGCTACCCCGCGCTCAGCTCGCGGTAGCGCAGTGCTCACCACGTGTGCTCGCGCACAATGGTCATGTAGCACTTGCGGAAGTGGCGCATTCGCTGCGGTGCCAGTCAGAGCAGCAGAACCTGCGTGCCAAGCGTAGCATGCACCGTTCCATGTGTGTACAGTGCAGTATCATTGGTTTGAACTTGTGGGTGTGCAAGAACCAGGTGGCAGTGAAACGGCCATCCGGTGTGAAATGCATGGCAAGTCATAGCTGCGCACTGTCTATGCCAGAAAGTGCAGGAAGCAGGAAGGCCTGAGCCGCGCCGGCGATGCACTATGACTTTGTGTGTACTTGAGTACTTCAAGGTAGTTATTTATTTGCGCTTCTGGGCGTGCAAAAGCCCATGCCATGCATGCCAGCACACTTGTGGCGACAGCATGTGCCTGGCAGCATATACTTCATTAGTACACACAAACTCACCAGACTGAACAACCAACAGCAGTAAGCGCTACAAGCACCGTGTGTAGTGCTGTAGCTTTTACTTTACACCTCATGGCGGCTGCCTCACCACTCGCTCACACACACACAAACACACACACACACTCTCACGCGCACACACACACGCACGCGCCCTGCGCTCCTGCAGGAGGTGGAGAGGGCGTGGGCGGCCGCGGCCGGCGCCGACACGGACTGCACCACAGCCGTCGCCGCGGACGCGCTGCCTGGCGGCAAGGCGGCGTGGGAGGCGCACGCGGGGACGGACAGCTGCCTGGGCATGGCGCAGTTCGCGGAGGCGTGCTGGTGCATGAGCTGCTGCTGCGACACCGATGAGGCTTTCGAGTGGCTGCTGGGGGGCAAGTGAGGGGGGCGCAGGGCGGGCATTTGGTGGTGCTGGGGGGGGGGGGTATGGCGCGCTGGCTTAAGCGTGGGAGAGGCCGCGGGTGTACAAAGGTACAGTACTGCCAGCAGCAGTGGTTGCATGACGGGAGCGGGGGGGGGGGGGCGCAAGCGTGCCGTGCTGGGCAGCGGCCAGGCGAGCGGAAGCGATCGCGGCGCAAGCGGAGAGAGAGAGCACTGCCGGCCGCTGGCCTGCCAGCTAAATAGCACATTTATTCGCACCCGTCCACAAAGTCACTATGTGCGGCGCCTGCTGCGTGATGGCGCAGACGCGCGCCCAGCCCCTTTCCCAGCCCCCTCCCGCGGCAGCGGCCGCTGTAATTTCCGAAAGGCCGGCGGCAACGCGCCGCGACAGCCAGCGAGGGGGAGGACACATAACACACGGCGCGCCACCGTGTCGGCGGCGCGCGGCGGGTGGGGAGGCGGCGGCTGGGAGTGCCTGGTGGAGGCATGCCCATGCCCAGAACCCACCCCACCCTTCTGCGAAAAGTGGATGCAGGCCGGGACACAGCGTCGAGCAGAGACCCGGGCGTCCCTGGCCCTGGGCTGCGCCGGCCTGCTTGGCAGTGCGCAGGCGCTGCGGCGGCGGCGGGGGCGGCGCTTCAGGCGTCCATCTCGCCGTCAGAGGACTCGCTCTCGAACTGGGCGACCTGCATGGCGGATGGGGGCGGGAGCGGCGCTGCGGATAAGTGGTGGGGCCGCCACTTGGCACGTCGCATCGCCCCGAGGTCCCACACAATAGTAACGGGGGGCAGGCAGGACAGCAGCGCAGCCGCTGCCAACACATCGGGTTTTGGAACCGGCTGCTGGACGCAGATGGCACGGTGTTAGCGCCTTCGTCCAGAGCTTCATATCAAGTTTCATCAACAACCAAAATTACAAACAAGGACGATTAGTAAGGAAGGTAGGCGTCGGGCTGTTACAACAACGCCTGCATGTCAAGTATCAGCAAACCTTCTCCTGGGTCTCATATGTGTGAAGTGGTCGCCAGTTGTTAGGTCCACATATCAAACTTCACACCACACTCCATGTCTGGCGAGCCCAGAGCACCACAGGAGCATAGGCGCAAAGTAAGTTGGCAAACCCGCATGCACAACGGCCGGCGGCAGCGACGGACGCAGCGGCTGCGCAGCTCCTCACCTCCTCCATGTGATCGGCGCCCGCGGGCATGCCGGCGATGCCGCCGCTGCTGCCCACGTTTGACAGCATGACGGCGGCCATGGGGTCCAGCGTGTACTCGCGCGCGCCCTCCCGGCACCTGGCGGCACACATAGCGCAGCAGCACAGCTTGTGGGTGGTGGTAGTGCGTGTGTGTGTGGGGGGGGGTGCCTGGCTTCTGGTTGGCGTTGGGTGGGGGTGACGTGCAGGCGGAGTGTGTGGGGCTGTGGCCGCCACGAGGCACAGCAAGTGCGGCGCCATTGCTGCTGCCACGCGCACAGCGTGGCTGCGCCTGGTGGGTGGCGTTGTAACAGTTATTACAGGGAGGCCACAGGTGTGCACATACAGTGCCGCTTGGTGCTGGGAGAGACACTTGTGTCAAGGAACGGGGGCGCCTGGTCAGCCTGCAGCAGCGGTCCAAGCAGCAGCCCAGAGGGTGCGGTGCATGGCGTTCTCCTTGTTGATGCAGGGGACACCGCGTGCGCCTGAGGTAGGGACTCCAGACGACGGTATATCCTATGGCGGGCCGGCCTGCCCACGCGTAACCCCCCGCTCGCCTCTCGTGGTGGTCCCGTGGCGGTGTCTGCTCCGGCGATGGTGGCTCGCAAGTGTGTGTGTTGTGGTGTGCGCCTGCAGGTGCCGCTTGGTGGGAAAAACACTTGCGTCGCAGCGCGGCAGCGGTGCGAGGGGGCGCACCTGTTCCACTTGCAGACCTCCGCCGCCAGCTGCACGACCTGCGTCGCGACGGTCGCCTCGTACGTGATGCCCCTCTCTATGCGCATCGACAGGCTCTGTATGTCGCTCCAGTCGCGCATCTGCGGCGCACAAAGTTTGAAAGCGGGCGCGGCGGCATCGGGCGGGCAGCGGAGCGGCGGGCGGCACAGCTAGAGGTGAGCGCACGCATCACGAGTGGCAAGCCGGGCCGGGGCGCCATGCAGCGGCAGGGGGCGTGCACAGCGCCGTGCGCTGCGCAGACCGCTGGCACCGTTGATGGCCCTCCCACTTGCGCCCGCCCCGCACAACGCGATGCAGTCTGCAGCGCTGCGCAAGGGTGCAATACGTCAAGTTGAAGTTTGAACTCCCGGGTCGCTGCCACCCCACACTCTCAACAGCAATGGGCAGAGGTAGGTAGGGCAATGCCGCCAGCTTCCGCACCACGCAACACCTCAAAACAAAGGGGCGGCAGGTGGCACAGCGTGCGCCGCCGTTCGGCGGAGCAGGTGGTCTGCAGGCGTCCCCGCCCTTTCCTGGACCGAGCAAGCAGCTGGCAGGAATGCAAGCACGCGGCGGCGGTGGGTGCAGGCGGAGGCAGCGCTCACCAAGTCCATGAGGTTGCGCGGCATGCCGTGGTCGCGCATGAGCTCCTCCGCCAGCGCTTCTGACAGGTTGATGGCCACCAGGTGGCCACGCTGCGGGGCGCGCGGCGGCGAACGGCAGCAGGAGCAGCAGCAGCAGCAGCAGCGGTGGAGGGGGCAGATGTGGCACTGGGCGTGAGGACGGCGCGCTGGCAACAGCTGTCTCAGTCCGCGCAAGGTGTTCATAGATTGTGTCATACTCGGCATTGCACAACAGCAATCTGGCAACAGGGTGGCGGCGTGCGCAGGCGCCGCCGTGCGCGAGGTGCAATGCGGCCAAACAAGCGAGAGCGCAACCACAAGCCACGCCCAGCAGTTGTGTGCGTGCCTGGTCGCGGGCTGCACCACGGCGCCTGTCAGCCACATGGAATAGATATTACATGAACATATACTACTGTAGTACTTGTAAGTACAAGTACTTCAACAAGTGAGCATGTGATTTATAAAAGAAGAGCGCTGCAAGCCGGTGAGCTGCTTGCACTGGCATCACTGCTGGTGCAGCAGAAGAATTACGGTGAAAGCAGCATGCGCGTGCCCCGGAGGGAGGGGTGGACTGCTGAGCAGCAGGAGTGTTGCGATGACGGCAGCGTGCGCGCGCCCCGGGGGGAGGGGGAGAGAGAATGGCGGGGGGGAGCACGGGGGAGGGGGTGGGGGGCTCACCTGGTTGGCGCCGGCCCTGACCTGCAGGTCCGTGAAGACCTCGTCCACCAGCTGCAGCGCGCCGCGCACGGCCTCGTTGGCGTCCACATGGCAGCGCCGCCGCAGGCGCCCCAGCGTGTCCTGCTCAGCGCACGCCGGCGCATTTGCACGTGGGCGAGAGACGCAGGGGTTGAGTGAGGTAGGGCACAGCACGTGCGCGCACAGGTATTTGGCGGCGCAGCGGAGCGCCTCCCCACACAGACACTTCCACTCAGACCAGCTACAGGTAGGGAAGTAGACGGTCATGTGTGGTGCAAGGTGTGGAGTGAGTGGAGGCGTGCGCGAATGCACTCCCTGGCTCATGGCCTGCTCACGCAGTACGTTGCGTGGGCAGTCCGCGGAGCCCACAAAACATTTGTGCAGGGTGCGTCCCAGAAACCGCACGTGGCGGTTGCGCGCAAGCGGGCGCCAGGCGCCCCGCTAGACTCAGCAGGCAGCGAGCGGCGCCCTCCCCAAGTGTGTGCTACATGCTCCCTGCGGCGGCGCTTGCGGGCCCGGTGCACAGCGAGGCGCCGCCTTTTCATGCGGGCCCCCGGGCATCACACCAGCTGCTGAGCACACGCGCGCGCCTACCGTAGATATCGGGGAATAAGACCCCCCCGGTTTAGTGAACGAGGGGCATCTGGCAGCAAGACCCGGGGTAACCTCTATATAAATGTACTTCAGGAAGTATAGAATAGGTAAATATGGTATAAGACCCCCCCCCCCCGAATAAGAACCCCCCCGGTGTTAGCGACGGCCAGTGCTAGGCGACACACAACCGGGGGGCTCTTATACCCCGATATTTACGCTACAAACGCACCTCCCACAGGCGCGGCAGCGGCATGAACTCGATGATCCTCTCATAGAGCGCGCGCGGCAGGCCCAGGCAGCGCACGAGCACGCGTGTGCCGCTCAGGTCGTCCCACGCCACGTTGCCGCCGCCGCCGCCCCCCCCCGCGCCCAGCAGCGCCACCCCGCGCGGCGCCGCCGGCCCCAGGTGGTGGTGGTGGTGGTGGTGGTGGCGCGCGACGACGCCCTGCTGCGGCGTGCCAAACTTGAGACGCGGGTAGTCGGTGGGGGAGTTGCGGCCAGCGGTGGCGGCAGCGGCGGCGGCGGCGGAAGCGCCGGTGGTGGCGGCCGCTGGCGCCTGCAGCTGCTGCTGGCGGTAGAGCCAGCGCAGCACGCGCAGGCGCTCCGTACGCGCCACGTCCTGCATCAGGCGCATCTGCTCAGCGCCCCAAATTTTTGGAAAGGGGGGGGGGGGGGGGGGGGGCAACCAGAGGTCCACTGGGCGTGAGGCGCGTTGCTCAACCACTGGTGCGCAAGCGTTTTGGGGGGGCGGTTTACCGGCGGTCTGCACAGAGGTGGGGTGACTGTGGGGGGTGGTTGTCGCTGTGGCGGGGGGGGCACCGCCAGGCCGTCATCCACAGGTGTGCTCCTATTTAGGGCGTGCGCCTCTGTTGGTGTTTGCCTGTAATAAGCAGCGCTCTTAGTGATTCCAAGCGCGGCCTGGCTGTGCGTTGACTGTGGGAAGAGGTGCACGTGTCGGCCATGCAAGCAGGCGCCCGCCAGCGGGCAACCGGCGGCAAGCGTGCGCACTCACCTGCTTGTCTGCGGTGAGCATGTCGAGGATCTCGTGGTACCAGCGGCGCGCCGCTGTGTCGCGCGCCGTGCGCCGGCGCCTGCACCACAAGTGTGCACCAGCAGCGGCAGCGTCCAGTGAACAGCTCGCGTGAGACAAACCGCTCTTGCGCAACCGAGGAGGGAGGGGAAGTGGCGCCCTCCGCCACCAGCGCGCACATGGCAATGCGCTTCGGACATGTGGCGCCCTGACACGCAGCCCTGGCAGCATGGTTTTTAAAAAATCAGCTGTTCGAATGCAGAATGGTGTTGCAAGAGCGGACTTGGCGCTGCCCGTGGCAGAGCAAGGCGGGGTGTGGGTGGCACCCAGCAAAGGGCCTGCGCCTGCAGCCAGCCGCGGCGGCAGCATCAGCGCGCCCAGCATGCACCGCACCGCAGCGGCGGCACAAATGGCACCACCAGAAGCAGCAGCGGCAGCAGCAGCAGCAGCGGCAGCGCCAGCAGCAGCAGCATCAGCATCAGCAGCGAAGGCGGCAACGGCAGCGGGCACTCACGTGTCCCGTATGTTGATCTCGGCGCCCGCCGCGAGCAGCACGCGCACTACCTCGGAGTGGCCGCGCTTGCACGCCAGCATAAGCGCCGTGCTCCCCTGCGCCGTCTGCCCATCAATCTGCGCGGCGGGGCGTGCCGGGCGGCAGGGGCGTGTGAGGACGGCGCCGTGCCGCACAGTGTGGGGGGTACAGTGCGCTGACAGATGGCGACGTGCGCCGCCCGCTCCGTCCGAAGTCGCACAGTTTCAAGCATTCCACAGTCAACAACAAATGGTGGAAGTGCTCAGCCAACAGGGTGCGGTAGGCAGGGTCGCCAGGCGGCGCGGCGTCCAGGGCGCCACACGCGCATTCGCTGGCAATCGGGGTTCCCCTCCAGAGCAGCAGTGGGTGAGGGCGAGTCAAGCTTTGGCGGCGGACGCGCTGCTCACCGCGTTGTGCGGAATCAGCCGGCACACGATGCTCGCGTGCCCGCGCTGGCTGCCCAGCATGAGCACGTTCATGCTCATGATAGTCAAAGCTTTGGCGGCGGACACACTGCTCACCTCCGCGTTGTGCGCAATCAGCCGGCGCACGATGCTCGCGTGTCCGCGCTGGCTGCCAAGCATGAGCGCGTTCATACGCTCGTTGTTGCGCCGGCTCACGTCCGCGCCCGCCGCGATCAGCACGCGCACCACCTGCGAGCGCCCACAGGAACGGCCGGCTGGTTTGTCAGGCACAGACGCCAAGCAAGCCGCAGCGTGACATGCCGCCGACAGCATGAGGCGGCTACACGGTTTGGTCGGGCGGCTGCCTGATGAGTGACGGGGGAGAGTGGCATTTGTGGTGGCAGCCACGGGCACTCCCATCACCCGTTTGCGCTGCGGCGCCTGCACCGTCTAGGCCTCAGGCGGTGTGGTGGCTGCAAGGCTGGTCGGGCGGCTGCCTAAGAAGCGATGGTGGAGAGTGGCAATGCTCATGGTGGCGCCCATGGGCGCTCCCAATTAGCATCCGCCAGTGCTGGGGTGCCTGGCACTGGTAGGCATGGAGCTGTCACCACGGCTTGTGGAGACCCTGCTCATTCGCAGTGGCGCCGACTGCGCCAGTAAAGACACAAAAAACCAACCACAGTGTGCGTGCACCGCACCGCCGCTCACCACGTGCAACGTGCCCGCTGCGGCAGCGGGCAGGCGCCAATGCACATGCAGCACGCGCATGGCACCTGTGCTGCACGCAACGTCACCAACCGCACGACAGCAAGCGAATGCACACCAAATGACAGCGCCGCCCTCGTGCTTTTATACACAGGCGCAGACGACTTGCCTCCTCCTTCCCCTCCTGCGTGGCCCGCATCAGCGCGGTGGTGCCCTTGTTGTTGGGCCGATCCACATTCGCCCCCGCCTGCACCAGCAGCTGCACGACCTCCTCGTGCCCGAAGTGAGACGCCTGGATAAGGGGCGTGGAGCCGTTGTTGGACTCCGCATTCACGTCCGCGCCCGCGGCGATGAGGGCGCGCACGATGCCCCCCCGCCCCTTGTGCGCCGCCGCGCTCAGGGCGGTTATGCCCTTGTGGTTCTGCCAGTTGACCTGAGTTTCGGGAACACCCAGCAAGGCGTTGACTGCGTCCTCATGCCCAGCCTTGGCGGCTATGAAGAGGGCCTGCGGGGGGGTCGGGCGGCGCACCAGCGGTGAAGATGAGATGAGCGGTGTGTGCAGTGCACGGCTCCATCGCAGCGGCAAAAAGAGCGAACGGCAAGAAAAAACTTTGGCCAGGGTTTCTGTCCCGGCAGCTGGGACAGGAACCTGGCTGCGGACTAGGCACAACAAGCAGGTGCAGCGCCGTTCACGCCACTCCCTGAAGCAAACCAGCTGCGCAGCTCACCGTGTCGCCGTCAGCGTTGACGGTGTGCAGCAGTTCCGCCCGGGGGTCATAGTTCCCTGGGTTCAAGAAGAAGGAGGTAAAGGTGCGGGGGGCGCCCATCTCTCCAGCCCCCGCTGCCTGCGCCACCCCGCCCGCGCCGCTCGCCGCCTCCTCAGCCGCCTGCAGGGCCTCAACCGGTGCCGCCACCAGGGGTGCAGCTACGCCACCAACTGCAGCAGGGGCATCTGCTGCAGCCGCACCGGCAACACTCCCTTCTCCATCCTCGTCCATTGCCGCAACATCGGAGGGCGGGGGGGGGAGCATCAACTGCGGCTGCTGCTGCAGCTGGTCTGGCTGCGGCTGCCCCTGTGGCTGCTGTTGTGGTGGCTGCACCCCTGGGGGCGTAAGCAGGAAGGCATCGCCCGACATGGAGCCCCCAAGAGGGGGCCCGCCGTAGTTGCCATTGCTATTCATTCGACGCTTTTTTGAGAGGGTGCGTGTCCCCACTCCGTGCGCAGCACCGCTCGCAGAGGGCTCCAAAACGGCGAGGCGACGCGTGGCGTGTGGGAGGCCTTGCCAACTGCCGTCCCCTGCCTGTGCTGGTGTGTATGTCGCGGTGCACCGCCACTTGCAAGGCTTTTTTCCACGTGTGTGTGTGTGTGTGTACTTTGAGTGCGCACTCGTCCACCTGCGACTCGACTCGGGCGATTCGTTTAAACCTCTTGCGCCCCTTCAAACCAACGAGCAAGTTCTGGACGAATTTGAAAAGCTCGAGCCACAGTCGACGACGACGGCTTCGCGCGGCACGCAGGGGGGCACCAGCATCATGGCTGAAGATATGGTAGCCACGTTGAAGAACGACGTGGAGGAGCTGACCTCGCTGCTGTCGCAGGTCAAGGTGAGCGGCGTGCTGCCATCGTGTACTCAAAGTTCGGGAAATCCAAAGTTGCTTGCGAACACAGTGCAGTCCACACAGGCTGATTGTCTTTCGCGCAACTGCTTAGCCGGCGCTGCGCCGTCCACCCTGCAACCTAATGGAGAACGGCTCTTTTCCCTCTGCACTACCTCATGGCTGGTATGTGGTTTGTCAACGCGTGCTGGCAGGGATCCAACCGAAGCTGATGCAACTTTATGCTGGTTCTTCACTAGAAAGAGGCAAAGCACATTGTTTGGTGCTGCCCTGCCACGGCTTAGCAGGCGCACGTGCACCTGCGGTCCCAAGTCGCAAGGTTCAGACGCACCTTTCCTTGTGTGGCTGCCACTTCCCTCTATCGCAGTCGTTTTTGACACACCGCTTTGCACTTCGACTGCACTGCCCGCGTCGTCCACCTGCTGCTGCTGCTGTGGGCGCCGCCGCCGCGGCTGACCCTGTACCTCACACCTGATGCTCGCAGTCGCCAGGCCTGCACATGCGGCTAACCGCCTTGCTGCACAGCATAGAGGCCGAGAGCCAGGGCGTACAGGCTCCCAAGGCCCCTGACGCCACCCCTGCACCCAGCTCCGAGCCCCTGGACGCCGCTCCGCCCGCGGCACCGCAGCAGCAGCAGCCGGCGGCGCGCGTACCAGCAAGCGTCTCTCCTGTCCGGCCGCAAACAGGTGTGTGTGCGCGCACCCCTGCCGCAGCGGCGCACTGCTTCACTTGCCTCCACGTGTAAGAACCCACCGCCGCACCGCTTGGCGCTGCGCTCCTCACTTGCTTGGGCGATCGCTATTTTGCTTGCGCTGTTTTATTATCTTTTTAGGAGTGCCTATCATCAAAACCTGTGATCTCACTCCTTTGGAGTAGCAACATCATTCCTAAAAAAGCAATAACAAGAAGACAAAAGAAAGTTTATGTTTGTTCGCGGTGCTGCGTGGGGCGGCAGTGCGGTCGCAGCATGCCGCAGTTTGTGGCTGCACGTGCATGCACGCATGACATGCACGCCGCCGCCCCCAGCTTGCACTGGCACTCCGTGCTACCGTGTGCCGGTGGGCCGCAGTGCAGCCGCGCGCTGAACGGCCAGCTGCTTGCGCCTGTGTGCCGCTGCCTCTTCTGCAATTGCGCAGACAAGGTCATGTTTGAGCCCATCACCACATTTGCGTGGGACCAGGTGAGCGACACTCGCCAATATTTATTTTTATTATCATTTCCGGCGCGTGTGCATGCCGCAGCCGCCATGCAGTCTCCCGCTGAGCATGCCGCTTGGCAATGATGTGCCCGCGCGCGCGCACACACACACACACACACGCACACACACACACACACGCCACATGTCACACGCGCACACACATGTTTTGAAGTACTTTTATTGAACTCCTCTTAGGACGCGGAAAGCCCCCTGCACACGGTGCGAGAAAATCAGACAGGCAGCGAAAAAGCTGGCAATGCTCAGTGCTCTCTAAGGGAAGCCTGTTTTGAAGTGCAATGCGCACACCACGCGTACAAACGCACTGCCACACACCCCCATGGCCCAGCACGGCAGTCATGAAGTCTGACCAACGCACCTACCTCCTGCACCTGCCGTTCGCTGCACGGCGGCTGCGCACTGGCGGGGGCGGCGGCTCCTGCGGCGGTGGCGACGGATGGCGATGCCTGGTTTGGCGGCGGTGGCGGCGGTGGCGGCGGTGGCGGCGGCACCTTTGGTGGTGGCGGGGCGATGTGTGCTCTGGCGGTGATGGTGGCGGCGGCAACCGTGGTGGTGGCGGCGGCGGGCGGCGATGTGGGCACTGACGGTTGGCGGCAACTATGGTGGTGGCGGCGATGTGGGCGCTGGCGCGGCGCAGGGCGAGTACAACAGTGAGTGGGTGAGCGTGTACGTGGAGCTGCCGGGGGTGGGAGCGGTGAAGGAGCGTGTCAACGCCACGTTTGAGAAGTACGCCTTTGACCTGCAGGTGAGCGTGCGGGGGGTGCATGGCATGCGGTTGAAGTTCATACCTCATATATATACTCCGAAGTAGAACAAAACTGAAAATGGTTAGTAGCAGCTGACACGAGTGTGCGGGCTGCTGTGGTGTACACCTGGGAGGGTTTTGCTTTCCAGTCTCGCGTACCTGTACTGAGGAAACCAGTCCCCAAGTTCAATTGAGAAAAGACTAATGAGGATGGCATTGGTCTTAATAGGCGCTTGGTGCGGCTCGAAAAGCTGACCATAAAAAAAATAAAAATAGGCTGTACCATGCTCGTGCCTATTTTATAGGACCAGCTCCATAATTTTGCTTGAGCGCACCGACCAGCCACCGTGGCGGCGGGCTTGCCAGGTGCACTTGTGGTACCTTTGGTCACTGGCTGACAGGAACATGCCGGTGTGTCCTGCAAATTGGTAGTGGTGGTGTGGGCGGTATCGGTGCTGGGTGCGGCTTAGCCGTGCCAGTGTTGAGGTGCGGAGGTGGTGGGTGACTGTGCAGACGCACGGCATGTTTGTGGTTACAGTGCACTCGCGATTTAGTGTGGGGTAGCGTCACCCCCCCAGCACCCCGCACTAAAGCAAGACCCGCACTAAACCAAATAGGGCGTTGTGTATTATTTATACAGAACCATGTGGTCTGTGACAGTCTGTGTACCCCGCACTAAACCGCATACCGCACTGAATCAAAGCGAACTGAATCGCGAGTGCACCGTACTTTGGTTCATCACACTGAAAGTATGCACAGCACGTGGAGCCATAGGATGTGGTGGTGGTGCGCGCGGCGCACAGCAAAATGGGTGCCCGTTGTTGCCATGGTTTGGCAGAAGGCGCGTGCCCCCACTGGTGCTGCAGCCCCCTGTTCACTGATGATTTCACTTCACATGTGCGCTTGTACCAGGTTGTACTTCGAAGTACATATACACATGTGCTACTAGTAGTATAAACGAAGTATGTGGGCGTAGTATGTGTGTGAGGTGTACTTCCAAGTATGAAACTGTCACACACAAGTAGGCCACCTGCGGGAGGCTCGGGACCAGCGCGCCGTGTGTGCGAACCTGCAGAGCAGCCTCTTCATGACTGTGTCGATTTACTTCTGAAGTACATCATAACTATATACATACTATATATATATACTATATATACTATATATTTCATTATACTACCATATATATGGTATATACTTGGCAACACTTCAGTAACAGGTGTATATCTAAGTGACGAAGCGACCAATGGCCCGGCCTGCGTGCAGCCCCCCGTGCGCCTGCCGCAGCGCCGCTGTCAACGCAGCAGTGGCACGGCTGCTGCTTGCGCACCTGGTGGCCCTCGCAAAAACTGCTCCGCCTTTGGCGTGGTCGCCCCATGTCTAAGTGACGAAGCCATGGTTGTGCTTGTGGTTGAGGTGGAGGTGGGCGTGCCGGTGTCGGCGGGCATTGCGCCGCATAAGAGGCCAGCACCATACGTGCTCTGTACAGCAGACGCTGAGGTGGGATTGGGGGGGAGGGGGGGATGCACCTGTGTGTGCAGGTTGCTCCTGGTTGTTTTACCCTTTGTTGTTGACCGTGCACAGCTTTAGTGCATGGGCCCAGCATGGTGGTTCCACTGTTCCATGGCGCCATGCGTGGCCTGGGTTCCTGCACACCGATAAGCGCAAATCAATAACGGTACTTGGTAAGTGCTTTTATGAAACTCCGCTTAGGGCGCGGAAAGCCGTCTGCGTGTGGCACATGTGCACACACTGTGTATGTTGTTCCGGTAATATAGACTTCAAAGTATTTCTACTTGGCGTGCTTCAAAAACTTCGGGAGGACAATATACTAGAAGTGCTACTAGTAGTGATGTACTTCAAGTACTTGAAGTATTTGTGAAGCATATGTATGCATATACTGTGTATTCATTGCCTCGACAGCCGCTCGGGCTTGCAGGTATGAGTATGCCTATACGGGGCAAAAGTAGGCCGCTTGGCTGGTCTGAAAATAAAACTCTTGAAGCCGGAGACATTGGAACCGCTGGTCTGAAAATGAAACTCTTGAAGCCGGAGACATTGGAACCCTGACAAACCTCAAATTTCCGGTATTGATATAATGGCAGCGGTCCGCGTACAGCCCAGGAAGTGCTACATATATGCAGCGTGCCTGGAGAAGTCACCATATACTTCGAAGTAGACTATATACTTTTAGATGTACTTTGTAGTACACTTCGGAAAGCGTACTTCGAGGTACACTAGTAGTACTAAGAACCACTTCAAGTACATGTATGGAAGTATGGGCTTTCACAAGCTCGCCTGCAGTGGCAGGTGTTTGCCGACCACACCACTGCGCTCGCGCACCCTCTGGCTGTACCCCCCCAGGTGGCTGCCACTGCTGTACTCCATGGGTCACTGCAGATGCATGTGCCAATGCCCGCCGTGGCGCGGCGTATAGCGGCTGCCTGTCCGCACCGAAATGCTCGTGGTGCTGGTGCAACACCAGACGGCCGTTACACCAGGGCTGCTGCTATTGCCTGGGCATGCTGCCGTCTGCACCACACACGGAGGTTCTGTGCTGTTCAGTGCGCAGCCACCACTGGCGCCCGCACAAGGTGCCCACTTGTCTCTGAGTATTACCGGGGCTGACTATCTCTGCTGGACGCAAACAAGGGAGGGGGGGGGGGGGGGTTATCTTGAGAGCCACCCAAAGATTTTCCACCCTGGCTTTGACTGTAGCGGTGCAAAACGTGTGGGGGGGGAGTAAAAAACATTGGGGCCACCAACACGTAAAAAAAGAAACTTGATTAACCGGGTGCAACTACTTCAGGAGTACACCGCGACCGGGACGGTGCTTGCCAAGCTGACGCGCTCCGCTGGCGCGTGTGCCGCCACTGCGGCGCTGGCGCTCGCTTGCACGACTTAGGGAGGCAAGAGCTACCGCCTTGTGCTGCCGCTGCGACGCTGGCACTTTTCTTTTTGTACTAACAATCCTAATTAAGGAACCAAGTTTGGTATGCACTTGCATCTACACGAGTCTGATCAAGTTCAGTTATCATTTATTGATTTTTCATGCCTTGCAAGAACAGGTGCACGACCTGGAGGGTAAGAGCTACCGCCTGGTCAAGGACAACCTCGACAAGGAGATTGTGCCGGAGCAGTCGAAGGTGCTCGTGAAAAAGGTCAGTGCGGCGCTGCGCCCGAGCGCGCGTCTAGAAGCATGCTGTAGTTTTATTTATTTGCACCTGTGGGCGTGCACGAGCCGCAGGGTGTTGTGCGGGGAAGACACCTGGAGAGGTTGGGTCTGCTGTGAACGGTGGGTGGCCATGTAACGACGCGCCATGTCTGCTATGCAGTATGCTGTAGTGTTTCAGTGCCCGGGGTACGTCTGCTACTGTTGTAGCACCAGTATGCTACCGCCTGGCCAATGACATCCTGGACGAGGAGGTTGGGCCAGAGCAGCTCAAGGTGCTCGTGAAAAAGGTCAGCGCGCGCCACATGCTGAGCGCACGTCTACAAGTACTGCCGTAGTCTTGTAGTACCGCAGAAGTACCGGTGCTTGGAGTATGTGGTGCTGGTATAACGCCAAGGTGCTCGTGACAAAGGTCAGCGCGCGCCACACGCTGAGCGCACGTCCAGCGGCGCTGCTGTAGTTATATTTATTTGCACTTGTGGGCGTGCAAGAGCCCATGTCATCTATGCCAGCACGGCCACTGGGTGCCAAGGCAAATGCATGGCAAAGTATGTGTACGGACAAAGAAAGGGCTAGCGGGTACGTAGTAGTACAGTAGTTCCGAAGTATGAGTTCTATGTGTGCGTGTGTGCTACCACAGAAGTGTGAACTGCGCGCTCACCTTCTCCACCCTGTCCTGCCCCACATCCCCGCACACCATCAGCGGCGTCACCGTGACAGCGCGGTCAAAATATAGTGCTTTCAAAGTATGAGGTACCGGTACATGTGCCGAGACCAGCGCTGTACAGCTGACAGAAGGTGACACAGCAAATATATACTTCGTGAAGGTAATTTCATGTGGCTCACCTTCTCCACCTTGTCCTGCCCCGCGTCCCCGCACACCATCGGCGGCGTCACCTTGGCGGCGTGGTCAAAATATAGTACTTTCAAAGTATGAGTTTCATGTGCTGAGACCAGAGCTACACATGTCACAGAACACGCCACAGCAAGTATATACTTTGAAGTACTTCTTGAAACGGTTTCATGTGGCTCACCTTTTCCACCTTGTCCTGCCCCACGTCCCCGCACACCATCAGCGGCGTCACGGTAGCCGCGCGGTCGAACGAGCACCGCCAGGGGTTGCGCATGCCCATCGCCCACACCTCATTCTTCCACTTGTTGTCCGGCGGTATGGTGTAGTCGTCGCCGTCCTTGGGCATGCGCAGCCGAAGAATTTTCCCAAACAATTGGTCGGGGTCCTGGGCGGTGCCGGTGGGGTTGTTGGCTGCTCAGCAGGAGAGCAGCACAGCAGCGGCATCACAGCGTGCGCATGGAATAATGGTTAGTGCGCTTTGGTTGCGGCGGTTCAGAGCGGGGTGCAGATGACCCTGTCACAGACCACAAGATTGCCATTAAAATCATAGGCTACAGTGGTACCGTGCCCTGCCATATGGCGGTTGACACGGCGCGGGCTGTTGGCGCAAAGTGCAGCCACGAAACCTTTATATTATAATGTGTACATACTTTAAAGGTACTTCCAAGTAAGTACTACGCAGCAAAAGTGTATACTACGTGAAGTATTACATACGGTACGAGTAAGTAGGGGAGCGATGCGTGACGCTCACCATCGCCGCCGTCGCCGACCGACAAATACAGATCAAAGAAGTCGGGCGCCTGCCAGTTGGCATAATCCGCGGGAGCAAAGTGCACGGACCCCCCGTTGTGGTTCGGCCACTGCTTCTGCAGCTCAATGAGGCGGTGCTCCGTTGCCACGGTCGCGTCGCCGTCACCCTCGGTCCACACCATGTGCGACAGCACGTCCTGCATGCGAAAAAAACAAAAAAATGCATATAAATACATATATATGTATGTATAATGCATACATAAATATATGCATATATAATGTCAGGTGTGATATGCCGTATGCCGTACATGGGCCACAGAGAGAGAAAACCGCCTGCATGGAGAGGCACCTGTGACAGAGATTGTGGGGTACTCTCATTAAACTCCGCTTAGGGCGCGGAAAGCCCTTTGCACGCGGTGCGCGTGACCAGAAAAAAGGGATCGGATAGGTAACGAAAAAGCTGGCATTTCTCTCAGCACTGCGTACTCCAAGGGCCGTGTACTTCTAGAGTTGTTGTGTGCGCATACGTGGCTGGTGCCTTGGCACTGTTTCTACCGCGTGTGTGATGTTTGCACAATGCTGGATCCAGATGCCAATAACTGTAGGGCAAACAGATGGTGACAGAGTGCGGACGTTTCTGCAGCTACCTTCATGCCATCGCCCACGCAGTAGACGGCCCGGGCTGAAGTTTCTGAACGAGAGGGCACCTAGCGGTTGCTGTGCATGTCTCAGAAGTATGCTGAAGTACATGCATGCATGCTTTTAGACCAAAGCGAAGTACTACGTACTACGCATGTAGTAGTACATACTACTGTGCGGTAGTATATACTTTGGAACAGAAGCTCGGGAACAAGACGATACCCTACCATTTTTTTTTCACCGTTTTTTTCCTTTCTTTACCTTCAGGTACTACACATACACTGAAGGGTACCTCCCTCTGTATGTACACATGCGCATATTTACATCGCAGTGAGATACACTGGAGCAGATCTCCCTCTGTATGTACACATGCACATTTTTACATCGCACAAGTATGCAGGTACATACATCGAAGAAGTACACTGTAGTACTTCAGAAGTACAGTATGTGTGTGAAAACTCAATCTAGGAGCGATAAACTCTAGGTCTCCTCGCCGGTAGGGGCCGTCACCCTGGGCGGACCCGTGCAAACGGGCGAACAAGGCAACGATAGCGCCTAAGAACAAGCAGCTATCTCGCACCTACATATATGACCTATTTAACTAATTTATATACACTTTAGAAGTACCTTCATGTCATTGTCCACGTAGTAGATGTAGAAGCGACGCGACTCCGCGAAATCAGGCTGGAAGGCCAGCCCCAGCAGACCCATCTCGCCGCTGAACATCACCTATTGAAGTTACAGATGTTGAATTTGATGTACAAGCCGAGGTTTTGCGGGCGCGCGGTGGCACACGTCCCAACAGAAGCAGGCAGGCAGCAGCAACAGCAGCGGCAGCGGCGGCAAAGGCGTTAGCGGCGACGGCAGCAGCAGCAGCGGCGGCAGTGGCGGCAACGGTGGCAGCAGCGGCAGCGTAGCGGCGATGGGGGTGGCAGGAGCAGCAGCGGCGGTGGCAGCGGCGGTTGGGACGGGTGAGACAACTGCCATTGGTGCGCACAGTGAGTGCGTGTGCCATGCGGAACCGGGGCAGTCACCAGGCGCTGCGGCGAGTGTGTGTGTGTGCATGTGTGTGCTTGCAAACGCACCCAGTCTCACGCGCACACACGCCTGTCATGCAGGCACATGGTGCCGTTGAGCACACGCACATTTGGTAGCGAAACCGCCCTTGAGCCGCCGCGCCGCGAAACTGCCACGAAACCGCCATGAAACTGCCGCAAAACCAGCCTGTTCACTCATGCTAACTACTTCAAGAAGTATGAGTGTGCATGGCCTACTTCAAAGTAGGCGGTGGCGGGGCCGCAGCGGCGTGAAACCGCGAACGGGCAAAACTGAAACCGCCATGAAACTGCCGCGAAACCCGACGCACCTGCTCGCTCATGTCCAGAATGAGCGTGGTCTTTGTGGCGGCGGGGTCGTTCGGCACCGAGTAGATCTTGCCTGTCTGGTCGAGTATCCACCACTCGTTGGCATCCGGGCGTATGACCATCTGTGTCATGAGACCCGGGAGCTTGCCCCACAGGTTGTAGAAGTAGCCATTCATCTTGGTGGACGCCGCTTGCAGCTGGGGGGGAGGGAGGGGGGGGAGGGGAACGGCGGGGGAGGTGGGGGGGAAGAAGTGAGGTTGTGTGGTGCAGGCTGCAACGTGGCGCACCATGGTTTAGGTAGTGTTGGGGGGTAAGGGTACGGGTACAGAAGAAGTAGCC
>JAULBY010015057.1:0-21457 GCA_032358315.1 Ophiocytium majus
CAGAAAAAGTTACTCTAAAGCAAAAGCTTCATCAAAACACTTTACAGATAAGAAAAGGAGAAAAACTATCGATCGATTTTATCTCTGAATTTTTATTATCGTACGATTTTGAAAATGTAGATTTTGTTTACGAACCCGGCCAATTCAGTATTCGCGGTGGTATTGTTGACATATTTTCTTTTGCAAACGAATTTCCTTATCGTATAGAATTATTTGGCAACGAAGTAGAAGCCATAAAAACATTTGATCCAAGTGATCAGTTGTCAACTGCAAAATTTGATTTTGTAACCATCATTCCCAATATAAATTCTACCATTTTTACCGAAGAAAAAGTAGTGCTGTTAAATTATTTTAATAACACAAACTCTTTTTTATTTATTGAAGATGCTTCTTACTCCCTGGATGTTTTTGATAAGAAATTTGAAACCGCCACAAAAGCTTTCCATCAGCACACAGGCGAAATAAAACAAGTTGCGCCGGAAAAATTATATGCCGTATCGAGTGAGCTAAAAGAACAATTTAAAAATTTTACCTGTTTTGAATTTGGCCTGCGTGGTATTCTTTCATCATCAACCCTTCATTTCAACCAAAAGCCACAACCTTCCTTCAATAAAAATTTTGATCTTTTAATTGCCAACTTAAAAGAGAATAAAGCAAAAGGTTATGAGAATTTTTTTCTGACAGATAATGTAAAACAAGCCGATCGTTTAATAAGTATTTTTAATGATCTGCTTGCAAAAGAACACCGCACCTATGATACTGTAATTGATTATTTACAGTTAGATATTCATGAAGGTTTTATCGATGATGATCTTAAGCTGGCTATTTATACCGATCACCAGATCTTTGAACGTTATCACCGTTTTAAATTAAAAGAATTAAAACATAAAAGTGCAGAGGCTTTTACAATAAAAGAATTGCTCACTTTAAATCCCGGTGATTATGTAACACACATTGATCATGGCGTTGGACGCTTTGCAGGCCTACAAAAATTAAACATCAATGGTAAAGAACAGGAAAGTGTAAAATTATTATTTCGCGATAATGATGCCTTATATGTAAGTATTCATAGCTTACACCGCATCAGTAAATTCAGCGGCAAAGAAGGGCACGTGCCACGTATTGATAAATTAGGCAGTACCAACTGGGCTACCTTAAAATTAAAAACAAAACGTAATGTAAAAGAGCTTGCCTACGATCTTATTAAATTGTATGCCGAAAGAAAAGCAAAACCCGGACATGCCTATCCAAAAGATAATTATTTGCAACATGAACTGGAAGCTTCTTTTATTTATGAAGATACCCCCGATCAAATTAAAGTTACCAAAGATGTAAAACGCGATCTTGAAAAACCACATCCAATGGATAGATTGGTGTGTGGTGATGTTGGTTTTGGAAAAACAGAAATAGCAATTCGCGCCGCATTTAAAGCTGTGTGCGACAGTAAGCAGGTTGCAATATTGGTACCTACAACTATTTTAGCATACCAGCATTATAAAACTTTTAAAGACCGCTTGAAAGATCTGCCATGTAATGTAGATTATATAAATCGTTTTCGTTCTTCAAAACAAGTTAAAGAAACTTTACAGCGTTTGGCCGAAGGAAAAGTAGATATAATCATTGGTACTCATAAATTAGTTGGTAAAGATGTAAAGTTTAAAGATCTGGGTTTATTAATTATTGATGAAGAACAAAAATTTGGCGTTGGTGTAAAAGATAAATTAAAAACTTTTAAAAGTAACGTTGATACTTTAACTCTAACCGCTACTCCTATTCCACGTACTTTACAATTCAGTTTAATGGGCGCGCGCGATCTTTCGGTTATCTCAACTCCCCCGCCCAATCGTTACCCTGTACAAACTGAATTACATACCTTTGATGAAGAATTAATTCGCGATGCAATTGCTTACGAATTAAACCGTGGTGGACAGGTTTTCTTTGTACATAATAAAGTTCAGAACATAATTGATATTGCTGGTATTATTCAACGTTTGGTGCCTGATGCAAGAATTGCAATTGGTCATGGACAAATGGATGGCGACAAGCTGGAAGACGTTATGCTTGGTTTTATGGAAGGCGATTACGATGTTTTAGTTGCTACTACAATTATTGAAAGTGGTTTAGATATTAGTAATGCCAATACCATTATTATTAACGATGCGCAAAATTTTGGATTGAGCGATTTGCATCAAATGCGTGGTCGTGTTGGACGAAGCAATAAAAAAGCATTCTGTTATTTACTGGCACCATCACATATTATGCTTACAAGCGAAGCCCGCAAACGTTTAAAAGCCATTGTAGATTTTAGCGATCTGGGCAGCGGTTTTCAAATTGCCATGCGCGATTTGGATATTCGTGGTGCCGGAAATTTACTGGGCGGCGAGCAAAGTGGTTTTATTAACGATATGGGTTTTGATACCTATATGAAAATTTTAAACGAAGCCATTGAAGAATTAAAAGAAGAAAAATGGTATAAAGAAGTTGTTGGCGAAGAAGAGACGGATAAATCTGTTTTCTCACGCCAGTTTGTAAAAGAAACGGTTGTAGAAACCGATCTTCCTTTATTAATTCCCGATACATATGTTACAAGTTTAACCGAGCGTTTATTGTTATACAGAGAATTGGATAATATTACCAAAGAAGAAGATCTTGCTTTATTCGAAAATAATTTAAAAGACAGGTTTGGCCCTGTCCCTGCAGAAGCTATAGAGTTAGTGAATGTTGTACGCATGCGCTGGAAAGCCATGAAATTAGGTTTCGAAAAATTGACTTTAAAGAACAAAAAACTATTGGCTTATTTTTTAAATAAACAAGAGAGCGATTATTTCTCAAGTCCTATGTTCCAGGCAGCCTTGTTATTTGCACAAAAATATCCTAATCTTTGTACTTTAAAAGAACAAAACAAAAAATTATATTTAACTGTTGAAGATGTTGACTCCGTAAAACGATCGGCAGAAGTATTAACACAAATAGAAGAGTTGATACAATTTCCGGAAGTGAAACCTGAAGAATGAAAGCACGGTCCAGAACCATAATAATATTAGGTGCCTTATTCGGCTACATCTTACTGCAGTTTTTGTGGTGGGAAGTTTTATTGGTTCGCCAAACAAGCGAGATCATAGACCTGAAACAAAAAATCGCTGAACTAACAGCTATGGACGAGCCAAGATTAGTTCAGGAAATAGAATTCCTGCACCACAAAAAGAAAATACAGGTAATAATGGTTGTTGGTGAGGGAACCGTTTTTTTATTACTGCTTTTATTCGGTATCTATAAAATAAAACAAGCGCAGGATAAAGAAACGGCTCTGAACAATCAACAAAAGAATTTTTTCTTAAGCATTACTCACGAATTAAAAACGCCAATTGCAGCAACAAAATTACAATTGCAAACATTGCAAAAGCAAAAACTGAATGAAGAAACTCAGCAAAGTTTAATTTCAAATGCCTTAATTGAAACCGAACGTTTAAATACCTTAATTGACAATGTACTATTGGCAAGCCGCTTAGATGCCGGCGAATTTGTTTTTAAAATTGGTAGGCAAAATTTAAGTGAATTAATTACTACCATTTTAAACCGCTATTATAAAAAAGAAATTACTACCGGCGAAATAAAATTAAAAATAGATGAAAATATTTTTGGTGAGATAGATGAAACAAGTTTTCCATCTATTATTACGAACCTGGTTGATAATGCTTTAAAATATTCTCTAAATCAAAAAGAGATCTTTATAGAATTATTGAGCGAAAAAAACGCAACAGTATTAAGCATTAAAGATAAAGGTTGCGGAATTTCAGCCACTGATAAAGAGAAGATCTTTAATAAATTTTTTAGAGCGGGCAACGAAAATACCCGTAATACAAAAGGAACAGGGCTGGGATTATATATTGTAAATTACATAGTAAACAAACATAATGCTGAATTAACGGTGAAGGATAATTCGCCAACAGGAAGCGTTTTTGAAATTCGTTTTAATGAAGCTTAGTTTTTTTAAATATACATCTTTTGCAATATTTTTAGTTGTAATCTCTTGTTCAGGCCCATTTGAAAAAACAATCAATCCTTTTTCTGATCTAAAAAAAGATACAAGCATTAAATATGCTAAACGGTTTTCTATTTCACGTAATAAAGATCTTACGCTTATTTATCTTTTCGGGAATAAAGAAAATTTTGACACAACCGCAACGTATTTGATCTATAAGGACTCTTCATTAATTAAAAATGCTCCAAAAAACGTTACGCTTATAAAAAATCCATGTAAAACAATAGCGGCCTTAAGTAGTATTTATGCAACAATGTTTTACGAACTGGGTCTTTTAAATAATATTGTAGCTATTGATAATGTGGATTACATGAACAATAAAGATATTATTGAAAGATGTAATTCAAAACAAATAAAAGAACTATCCAAAGGTATTGAACCGGATCTTGAGCAAACCATTTCTTTAAATCCTGACATTATTTTTACGTTTGGTATGGGCTATCCTAAAAAAGACATCAATCCAAAATTATCACAAACTAAAATTCCGGTTGCAATAAGTTTGGATCATAAAGAGGAAACACCATTGGCACGTGCCGAATGGATAAAATTCTTTGCTGCTTTTGTAAACAAAGAGATAATGGCTGATTCTATTTTTAATGTAGTGGAAAAAAATTATTTACAGTTAAAAATGATTGCTGACAGAGCAGAAACAATACCGACTGTTTTTAACGACATGAAATACAGCGACGTTTGGTATATGCCGGGCGGAAAAAGTTATATGGCACAATTGTTAAACGATGCTCACACAAATTATTTATGGAAAGAAGATACACAGTTTGGAAGCATACCCTTAAGCTTTGAGCAGGTTTATACAAAGGCAAAAGACGCGCAATTCTGGATAAATGTTTCTACATTAAAAACAAAAAAAGATCTTTTAAGTTTTGATAAACGTT
The DNA here is from genome assembly GCA_032358315.1 of Ophiocytium majus. NCBI lineage: Eukaryota > Xanthophyceae > Mischococcales > Ophiocytiaceae > Ophiocytium > Ophiocytium majus. The sequence goes on from JAULBY010015057.1 coordinate 4,936, forward strand.
ATGCTGAATTTGCCGCCTTTAAAAATGACAAAGTTTTTAATAATACTAAGTATACAAATAGCCATGGCTATAGTACGTATTGGGAAACAGGTATGATATACCCGGATAGAATTTTGAGTGACCTTACTTTAATTTTTCACCCTGAATTAAAAACGCAAATTAAAAACGATTTGTATTATTACGAACAACTAAAATAAGCTTTTGGAAAAAAACGCAAACATAAAATTTTTAGTTTTAATTTTCCTGCTTGTTGTTTCATGCATTTTAAGTTTGTTATATGGTGGAAGTGAACATATAAATATTTCAGAACTTGGCCCGGATAATTTTATTTTCTGGCACATTCGTTTCCCCAAAACCATAACTGCAATAGTTGCCGGATGTACACTTTCTGCAGCTGGGTTAATTTTACAAATCATTTTCAGGAATCCATTAGCCGGTCCATATGTATTGGGCATCAGTTCCGGCGCATCATTAATGGTAGCCTTAAGTATTTTAGCCGGTAGCGCAATGCATATGGTGTCAGATTTTTTTATTGGCAAAACATTTATTGTACTTTCAGCAATAAGCGGTAGTTTTCTGATCACTTTGTTGATCTTAGGCATATCAAAAAAAGTAAACAGCAATGTCGTTTTACTTTTAATTGGCCTAATGCTTTCTCAAATTTGCGGCGCCATTCAAACAGCTCTCGAATATTTTTCGGATGCTACCAGTTTAAAGAATTTTGTTACCTGGGGAATGGGCTCTCTTGCCAATACCACAAATTTTGACCTGTTGATCTACTTACCGCTTTCTGTAATTTTTTTACTTGCGGTAATATTCTTCGTTAAGCCATTAAACGCATTATTGCTTGGCGAAAATTATTCGCAAAACATTGGTATTAATTTTAAGTCAAGTCGGTTTTATTTGATCCTTATTTCATCTGTTTTAACAGGTGTAACTACAGCATTTTGCGGACCAATAGCATTTATCGGCACGGCGGTACCAATACTATCGCGCATGATTTTTAAAAACTCAAAGCAACATTTGCATTTACTTTCATGTTTATTATTAGGAAGTATTATTCTTTTGTTTTCAGATGCCTTTGCAAATTCGGCCATTACAAACATTTCATTGCCAATAAACATGATCACTACATTTATTGGAGCCCCCCTGGTTATTTATCTTATGTTTAAAAACAAAAGCTGGTAATGAAAAAAAAGAAGCGCATAGTTTTAAAAGATGCTGTATTGGGTTACAAAAAAAACAATGCAGATATTGCTGTGCTTAAAAACATTACTGTTGATTTTTATGCAGGTGATTTTATTGGCATTGTTGGAATAAATGGTGTAGGAAAATCTACACTTATCAAAAGTTTATGTGGTCTACTTCCTGTTTTAAGTGGAGAATTATTGATTGATGAACGAAAAGTAAACGAGCTTTTATTAAAAGATCTTGCGAAAAAAATTGCCATTGTGTTAACTGAAAAAATTGGCGGTTTTAATTTAAAGGCATATGATGTTGTAGCAGCCGGGCAAATGCCCTACACAAATTCATTCAATCGCTTAGAAAAACAAAATCTAGAAATAATTGATGCGGCGATAAGAACTTGTGGCATCAGCGTTCATCAATATAAATTACTGAACGAATTAAGTGATGGCTTATTTCAAAAAACAATTATTGCAAAAGCTTTGGCACAGCAAACACCAATAATGTTATTGGATGAGCCAAGTGCCTTTTTAGATTATGCGTCTAAACATGATCTTTTTTTATTGTTAAAAAAATTAAGTACAGAGGAAGATAAATGTATCCTGGTAAGTTCTCACGACCTCGATCTGCTTTTGAAATATTGTTCCAAACTACTTATAGTTTCAAACAATTCTGTTGAATTAGTTACTGTTTCTGAAGCAATAACAAATAAGGCGTTCATCGAAATTGGCGGTGGTTTTTTATAAAACCCATTATTTACAAACAATTTTTTAAAAATAGTGTTGTATGTATTATTAAAGTATATTTTTGTCCCCGCTATGGCCCTAACAGTAAAAAAATCAAAATTACCCAATGCCGGTAAAGGCTTGTTCACCGACAAACCGATTAAAAAGAACTCCAAGATCATCGAATACAAAGGTGAGATCATTGATTGGAAAGAATACGAAAAACGCGTTCTTGAAAATAAAGACGGCTATTTATTCTTTATAAATAAAAAACGTTGTATTGACGCGTGGTCTACACCACAGCACAAAGCCCGTTACGCGAATGACGCGGCAGGCTTAAGCCGTATTCCTGGAATAAAAAATAATGCGGATTACGAAATTTTTGGCGATAAATGTTACATCGTTTCTTCTCGCGATATAAAAGCAGGAGAAGAGATATATGTGAATTACACCAAAGAATATTGGGATTGTGTTCGCTACAATATCAAGCACGGCCTTAACGAAAAAAAATAATATATTTGACTGTTTGAATAAACAGCTTAAATGAGCAAATTTTTAATAGTCGGCTTAGGCAATATTGGTAATGAATATGCGGAAACGCGTCATAACATCGGCTTTAAAATTGTTGACGCACTTGCTAATGAAGCGGGAGTAAAATTTACTTCCGGCAGATATGCAGATGTTGCTGAATTAAAACACAAAGGCAAAATTCTTATTTTAATTAAACCAACTACTTACATGAATTTAAGTGGTAAGGCCGTTAATTATTGGCTACAATCCGAAAAAATTGAAACCGACAATATGATGGTGTTGGTAGACGAACTGGCTTTACCTTTCGGGAAAATTCGTATTGGACCAAAAGGTAGTGATGGCGGGCATAACGGACTTAAAAGTATCCAGGAAGTTTTAAATTCCCCAAATTATCCACGCATGCGTTTTGGTATTAGCAATGAGTTTAATAAAGGCGCCCAGGTAAATTATGTTTTGGGAAAATGGAATGAAGAAGAATTAAAAACATTGAATGATAGAATTAAAATTGCAGCGGATGCTGTAAAAGCATTTTCGTTTATCGGCCTTCAACGTTGCATGAACGAATACAATAATAAATAAAATTTCTACTATCTTTAACTAATGCTCTATAATCAAATAGTTGGTCAGCAAGAACCCAAGCTTCGTTTACTTAAAATGGTAAATGAAGAACGGGTTCCGCACGCCTTATTATTTGCAGGAAAAGAAGGAAGCGGCAATTTACCTGCAGCTATTGCATTTGCGCAACATTTATATTGTAAAAATAAAACGGCAGAAGGCGCTTGCGGAACCTGTGCATCGTGTAACAAAGTTTCAAAATTAATTCATCCCGATCTGCATTTGGTTTTTCCTATTGCAAAAAGTAAAGATGTAAAAAGCAGTAACGATCTAATAAAAGAATTCAGAGAAACCTTTTTAGCTAATCCTTACATTAATTTAAATGATTGGTTTAACGAATTAAGCGCGGAGAATAAACAACCGATTATACCTGTTGAAGAAGCAAACGATATTTTAAAGAAGCTAAGTTATACCAGTTACGAAGGCTCTTATAAAATGATGATTATTTGGCAGCCTGAGAAAATGAATGCTGAAGCCGCCAATAAGCTTTTAAAAATATTAGAAGAGCCGCCTGAAAAAACAATTTTTGTTTTAGTGAGTGATCATGTAGAACAATTATTAGCTACCATTATTTCGCGCGTGCAACAAATACCTTTTTACAATTGTAGCGAACAGGAAATTGCAGAGGCGTTGATTTATAATTTTAAAGTAAACGCCGATGTTGCTAAACAAACGGCCATACTTGCAAATGGAAATTACGCCGAAGCATTAAGCTTATTAACACATAACGAAGAAAGCGTTTCTTTTCTAGCGAACTTTCAAAATTTTATGCGTCTTGCTTTAAAGTTTGATGCGGGTAAAGCTATTACATGGATAGATGAAAATGCGGCTACAGGGAGAGAAAAACAAAAACAATTTTTACAATACGGACTTGAAGTTTTTCGCGACAGCTTAATGTATAATTTTGGGGATAAGACATTAGTGAGATTAAGCGGACAGGAAAAACAATTTCTGGAAAAATTTGCGCCGTTTGTAAATCAAAAAAATTACGAGCGATTGGTTGAAGAGTTTAATAACAACTATTATTATATTGAGCGTAATGCCAATCCTAAGATCCTGTTTATGGATCTTATTTTAAAAACCAACGAGCTTATTAATTTAAAATAAAAAAGAGCCGCCAAAATGCAAAATGGCGACTCTCTTTCTGAGACTTATAGGTATCAATCGACTATTTGTTAACTATAATTTTTTTGATGTATTCTTTATTATTTGAATTTAGTTTTATAAAATAAACTCCGTTTGAAATGTTATTGAGGTCAATTTTCTTAGTTATATTGTCGCTTGTTGTTTCTGTTTCATAAACCATTTCTCCAATTAAACTATATACTTTTATGTTTACAGTTTTGTTTGAGTTGTCATCCATTTTCACTTCAAATGTTCCATTGTTTGGATTTGGGAATACAGACCAGTTAATTGTTTCAATAGCTGAATTTTTGATGCCAGTTGCAATTGAATTAGGTGGTATAACATTTATCTGTATCATTTGCATGCTTTGACCATTTGATTTAAAGATAAATTGATTTACGCAAGAACTCGAAGAACCACCACAAGAAACAGTTACCGATAAACAAATAGAATATGTTCCCGATGCGGAATAAGTGTGCGAAGCATATAGTGTATTGCTTGTTGTATTATCGCCCCAACTCCATGTTGCAGCAACAACGTTATATGGAAAAGAAGGTATTGCATTCCAAACTAAAGTAGTTGTGCTTGGCGCAAGCGAAAAACTTGAATTGGCAACACAAGGAATACCTGTAACATTTACAGATTGAACAATTGTATCAATACATGTGGGGTTGGTTTGATTATTTACAAGTAATAATACATTGTAAGCGCCCGCACTGTTATAAGTATGTGATGGAGTTGCACCACTACCTGTGAAGCCATCACCAAAATCCCAGAAATAAGTAGATCCTCCGTTAGTACCGGTAGATGTACTTGCAAAGTTTACATTACCTCCTGCGCCAACAGTATGATTATAATTTGCAATTAAATTACAAGGTGTTACTGAAACATTAGTGATAGAAATTGTTTGTGTTTGCAAAGATGTGCAGCCAACAGTGTTGTTTAGAGCTGTTAAAGTTATTATATAATTACCGTTGTTTGTATATGTAAATGAGGCCGGATTACCACTTCCGTATGATGAAGGATTAAATTGCCAGCTGTAAACAGTGCCTGAGATGGTTCCTGTAGAAGTACTGCTAACGTTAACAAGCCCATTTGCCCCTAAGGAATAAGTAAAGCTTGCGTTTAAAGTACAAGGAGTTGAAAAAGAATTTACAGTTACAGGAATTACGATAGAATCGTAACAACTTACCGAAAAATTATTGTTGGCATGTAATACTACGTTATAAGTTCCGTTTGAGGCATATGTATGTGATGTTGAACTACCGCTACCATTTGCAGAAAGATCACCAAAATTCCACAAATATGTTGTACCAGCAACTGTACCGGTTGAAGTGCTGATAAAATTAACTAAACCATTACTTCCCTGAGTGTAAGAAAAATTAGCATTAATGTTACATGTTGACGTTGGGGCGTTTGAAATAGTAATAACGTACGACACCGAGTTAGTACATGAAGGCGCTGTGTAAAACATCAAAGTCGCCGTGTAGGTTCCGTTAGCTGTATAGTTTGTTGAAGCTGTTGTAGTACCGGTTGCAGTAAAGGTTGTGCTGTTGCCAAAAAACCAGTAATACTGTGTAACTGAATTTGTAGGTGAGCAATAAGCAGTAAAGGTTACGTTACCGTTAGTGTTTATTGCATAACTGTAGTTTGCCGCACATTGGGCATTACTTTTTGCTGCATTTAAAATAAACCAGGCAGAAAGTAACATTGTTAAATAAGTAGATATTCTTTTCATTTTTTTCTTTAATTATCGCCTACTCTTTTTAGGATTTTCGGCATTTTTCCCTCTCATAATTTACTTTTACAAAAATTAAGATTAAATGGTTGGGCTTAAATATGAATTTTAACATTTCACAGGGTGTAATTTCACTGTAGGAACCATTATTTATTAATTATTATTTTTTTAGTAATTTCTTTGTTACTTGAGTTTATCTTCATAAAATAAATCCCATCAGCCACGTTTTGAAGATTGATCTTTCTTGTAATTCCCTCTGATGTGTCACCTGCTTCATAAACAATATCACCAACAAGACTGTAATTTTTTATTTTAACACCTCATTTATGTCTTTCCAGTTTTTAAAACTGCTATGAATATTGAGTGCTTGTGTTAGTTGGAACAGATGTACTTGAAAAAGTAACATTGCCATTTGCGTTTACAGAATAATTAAAGCTGACTGTGCATTGCGCATTACTTTTTCCGGCACTAAAAGCAAACCAAATGCATAATATCAAAGTTAAATATGTAGCTGTTTTTTTTATTCGTTCTTATTTTATTTGGTTCTCTTATAGATTTTAAATTATTTATAGGCCACACAAATTATTGCATCGGCATTACTTATTAAAATATTACTGGCGCCATTATATAAGGTGCAGGTAAATTTTACATGTAATTTTTTTGTCATTTGATTATTATCATTATTCTTAAAATTTTCTACAGATAAAATATTAAAATAGCTGCTTGCTGGTTGTAATGGGCTTTTTGAGCTGTATATAACACCGTTAGGATCTGTCCAGTTAACCACAATGTTTGATAGACCTAAGGTGTTTGGCGAAAGGCTAACGTTATTTACAGTATAATTGGCAGTGCAGGATGAAAAATCGTTTTGTGTAATTGCATTATTTTTAGCATAAGCAGTATCGTTATTGCTGTCAATTACCCTTAAAGTTACAGGATACGCGCCTGTGTATTGATATGTATGCGAAGGGTTAGCTAGTGTTGAATTTGGTGTACCATCACCAAAATTCCATAAATATTGATATGGGCCTGTGCCTTGTGAATTTATGGAAGAAAAATTGATCGTCGTTCCCATGCTTGAATCAGCATCAATCAAGGTTCTGAATTTGTAATTAATAGTGCCAATGTTTTGAACACTATAAATACTGCTTTCGCAAGAATTCAAACCTGTTACTTTTAAACTTACATTATATTTTCCGCTTTTTTTATAAATATGATTTGGATTATCTAACGTTGATGTTGCCCCATCACCAAAACTCCAAAGGTAAGAGCTGGCAGGTTTATTGTAACCCGATTGAAACTGTGCAAAATAAAATGAAGCAGCGTTACTGGCCATGTAATTATAATTTCCCGGAATCAAAGACGAATCAATTTGTGTGTTTGCATTTGTTGCTGAAATTTTAAAATCATTTATCCGGATCTGTAAACTGTTTGGACAATTTGTACAATCAGTTTGTTTTAATCCTCCTATAAAACTATAAACACCGCTTGAATCATCTTGCTGAAAAGAAGAAAACATATAATAACCATTAACTCCTGCCTCAATTGTTGTTGGCACCCCGTTTACACTCATATTACAATTAAAAACGGGGCTGCCTTCTTTTACAGACTCCGGGTATTCTTTTTTTCCGCATGAAGTGCAAGCCAAAAGCAGCAATACAATTATACAGTTATTAAAAATTTTCATTTTTTATTTTTTAAATAAATTATATATCAATGTTAATTTTAAACCCATATTTCTTTCAAAAACATTTGAATTAAAAAATTTATCGTCTTTTATATCTGTTAAACCGTAAATAAATTCGGTATTCAACCAAAGATCTTTACCAAGTTTTCTTCTGTAAAATAAAGATGCCTGCGACTCTATCGTTTTAAAACCCTGTGTATAACCTGAAGTTTTTAATATGGTTGTATTTCCTTTTTGCCCACTGTTTTGAGAATATAATTCAACATTACTATTTAAATTAAATAGATAAGCGGCATTATAACCGATACCAAAAATATTTTTCTCTCTATAAATATATCCAAATTTTATTGGCGCTAAAAGATAATGCATGGTTGTTGGTGTAAATACCATTACATCTGTTTCCTCACCAAAATTGTAACGTGTTGTAGTAACAACATGGCTGCTGTATGAAAGGTTACGAACTGTTGTGTAATGAATGCCAATTGAAAAAACAAATGGTGTATTTAATGTATTCGAATAATTTAAACCAACAATCGGGTTAACACCGTTTGCGTCTTTTTTTCCGGGATTATTCCAACCCAATAAATAACTGGCTCCGGCCTCAAAAGAAACAAAATGCACCGGTTCTTTTAACTTGCTCTTCGGCAATTCATCCGACTTAGGAAATTCAATAAATGTTACAGGTTCTTTTATAGGAGATGTATTAACAGGAAGTATTGAAACAGCAGAAAGCATCTCGTCAGCTTTAATTACATCAGAAGGCATTGCAGTGTTTTCTTTAATAATGGTTTCTTCTGCTTTTGTCTCTGTTATTCCTTTTACACCCGTTTCATTTTCTTTTGGTGTTTGAGTTTTTACAGTTGTTGTATTGTTATTTTCTTCTTTTTTAGAAGTAATTGCAAGTACAGTATTCGCACTAATTTTTCTTTCTTTTTTTACTTTTTTATTTTTTGGCAATGAAATAGCGTTTTTTGTTTTATTGAAGTTTTCTTCTTCCGAATTTTTCTTTTCTATATTTACCGCTTCAACTGTTTCAATTTCTTTTTTAGATTCAGTTTTTACGATTTTTTCAGTTGAACCTGAATTAGTAATTATTTTTTCTGCAGGAATTTCTTTTGTTTCTGTATTTACAGCTTCATTATTTTTAATTGCATTGCTTTCTGCAACTGTATTTGTTGAAGAAATTTCTTTTATTGCCTCCGTTGGTTTCAAAATATAAAATCCAATAAGCGAAACAAATAATAAAATACCACTTACAAGAAAAAACGGAAAAGGACGTCTTTTCTTTTCTTCCCGCGTAGCATCGAGCATCTGCCTGGCTCGTTCCCATGCCGACTCATCAAACTGAAATTGCTTTTCGTTCAGTTTATCTTTTAATGCGTCTTTAAAATCCTTTTCACTATTCATGGTATATCATTTTTATTTCGTGTATATCATTTTTTTTTAGAAGCTCTTTGAGTTTTTCTCTTGCCGAATTTAAATGCCATTTCGAAGTTCCTTCACTTATCTCTAACAACTCTGCAATCTCTTTATGTTTATATCCATCTATATAATAAAGATTAAACACCTGTTGACTTGCGGGAGGTAATTTTGCGATAAAGGAATAGATCTGATCAGCATCAATTTTTGTAATAGCATCGTTAATGGCCGCGTATTTATCCGTCTCATAATAATCTTCAACATAATGCACATTATCGTAATGTATTTTTTCCTTTTTAAATTCGTTTATCAATGTATTGATCATTACTCTTCTTATCCAAGCTTTAAAAGGAACATCCGGTTTATATTTTTCCAGGTTGGTGATGATCCTTAAAAAACCAATATTTAAAACTTCTTTTGCCCTGTCTTCATTTTTTGTATAACGGATACAAATACTCATTAAATAACTGAACGTAAGTTTATACAATTCATATTCAGCCCGTCGGTCACGATTAATGCAGTCACCAATCAGTTTTTGCTGAATATCCATGTAATTACTTATAAGTTCTCTATTAACCATTACAAAATAAAGGTACAAAAGGTTGGGTGAATACCCCCTTTTTATAATATCTAACTAATTGATTTTTAATTAGAAACAAAAAAGACGAGGTTTTAGCCTCGTCTTTTATTAGGGCAAACCCTAAGGTTTTATTTTTACGATCTTAAATTCCGTTCTACGGTTTTGTGCGTGCTGCTCTTCGCTACAAGGAACAACCACGGTGCCTTCGCATTTACAATCGTTAATTAATTTTGATTCGCCATAACCTTTTCCATAGATACGTGCGCCACTAACTCCTTTTGAAATTACATATCCTGCAGATGCTTTTGCGCGACGATCAGATAAAGCTAAGTTACCGGCTGCACTACCTCTACAATCAGAGTGTGAGCTTAATTCAATTGTAATACTTGGATTTTGCGTTAATAAAGTAACGATCTTATCCAACTCAATTTTTGCATCAGCTCTTACGGTTGCTTTTCCTAAGTCAAAATAAATTGGTTGAAGATCCACTACTTTTCCAATATCCGCACCAAGTTTTATTTTATACATTTTTGTATTTAAATAATCATGTAATAAAACGTAACCTTCTTTTTTAATAGTAATATCTACGGGAACGATCTTGGTTAAATAACCATCTTTTTCCAATTTAATAATGTATGAAAGATCGTCGCCTACTTTTTTATCTTTGTAAATATGACGGAAATCTCCTTCTTTATCTGTTGTAAAACTTAAAAAATCATTTTTATTAAAGCCATCAGTGATCGTAACTTTTACACCTTCAATTGGCGAAAGATCATCAGCATCGGCAATTAAACCTAACAAGCCAATAATTTTTTTCTCAACTAAAACTTCTTTTTTTGAATTTGCCAATGAAGCTAGTTCCTCTTCTTTTATAACACCAACGCTTTCTTTATAACCTTGTTTATTTGCTTTAATTTTATAATCCTTACCAGGAATAACATTTAATTTGATCTCACCATTATCATCTGATTTTGCTTCGTAAACAGGTTTTCCGGTTTCGTCAATTAAAACTACAGTTGCATTTGGAATGATCTCTTTAGATAAATTATCTTTTACAATTAAATTAATAGCGCTACTAATTATCGGACGTTTTGCAACAAAACTATAGATATCATCTTTTGTTGTTCCTCTATTAGAAGTTAAATATCCTGTTGTAGTTGTTTTAGCATAAAAACCAAAATCATCAAATTGTGAATTTACAGGATAGCCTAAATTTTGTGCTTCAAAATAAGAATCTTCGGCAGGCACTGTGTAATATACATCTAAGCCACCTAAACCAACTTTACCATCGCTTGAATAAAATAAAATCTCATCTTCAAATAATTGAGGAAACATTTCTCTTCCTTCTGAATTTACAGACTGACCAAGGTTTTCAGGCTTTGTCCAGCTGTTGTTTTCTAATCTGCTTACCCAAACATCTGTTAAACCTAAAGTGCCCGGCATATCCGAAACAAAATAAATTGTTTTTCCGTCGCCGCTTATTGCAGGATGTCCGCAAGAATACTCATCGCTGTTGTATGGAAAATCGATCCACTCACCCCACTCTTCACCTTCTTTTTTTCTGCTGAAAATTTTAAGGTTTACTCTTCCGTCTTTACTTTTTTGATATTTATTTTTTACAAAATTGTTGCGTGTAATATATTGTACGTTACCATCTTTCGTAAAACAAATTGGCCCTTCGTGCACTTTTGTTTTTAAGCCTTCTTTTACTGCGTGTTCGTTTTTTACATCATTACCTTCAATATATCCTTTATAAATATCAAGATAGTACGAATCATCCCAACCATATTTACGGCCGGCTACAGAAGTGTTTCTTCTCGAAGAAAGAAAATACATTTCGTTATTTACAACGTAAGGGCAAAAATCGTTATCCTCGGAGTTGATAGATAATTTTTTTAAGGAATAATTACTTGAATCTTTTTTTAATTCTTCAATTACCAGTTTTTTTCTGTTGATGTTATCACGGATCAATTTATATTGATTATCGTTGATCTTAGAAAATACTTCAGTAGCTTTAGAATAATTTGAATTGTATTTTAAAACCTGGTAATAATTATAAAGATCCTGATCGGTCATTCCTGTATTAGAATATGCTTTATCGTAATACACTTGTGCTTTGCGGTAATCACCCATATTTAAATTACTTTCACCTGCGCGCACGTAATATTTAATTTTTGGATGTTTACTGCGAGAAAGCTCTTCATACATTTCTGAAGCAGAAACGAATTCGAGATTTGCAAAACGTTTGTCGGCAATTTTTTCTTTAACCGATTGCGCCTTTGTTGCAAGTGTTACAAAAATTAAAAGAGATAAAATTATATTTTTCATTTTATTAAGTTCTTTGTTTGTATTTTTTATTATTAAAAATAACGTGGTGATTTAAGTGCTTTTTGATTTGAAAGAAAATCAAAGCCGATAATTATTTCGTGTGTACTTGGACTATATTTTCCCATGTTATTGATAGAATAATCGTAAGCATACCCAACACGTAATTGTTTTGTAAAATTGTAAGCAATGTTTGCGCCGGCAGCAGAACCGGGACGGTACATTATACCAAACCAGATCTTCTCGTTAAATAAAGCAGATAAGTTAGCGTCAATTGATAAAGGTGCGTTTTGCGTGTATTTAATAGCGCAACCTGGTTTAAGATCCCAAAGACTATTTAATTTAAATACATAACCTGAAATAAAATAATAGTGCAATACCTGTTTTGAAGCAGAAAAGTTTGCGTCCTTACTTAATTTATTAGGAATGATTTTTGGAGCAGTTAAACCTACAAAAAAACGTTGGCCATAATAATAAACACCTGCGCCAGTATTAAAAGTGTTGGTATTAAAATTAGAACCCGCTGTTACTAAAGGATCTGTTTGATCATTAACTGAAAGGTTTCCTAAATTATTCCTGATAAGATCTGCTCCGGCACGGATACCAAAACATAAACGATCGTTATTTTTATTTAAACGAATGCGATATGCAAAATCACCAAACAAAGCTGTTTTATTTGTTGGCCCTATTACATCATTTACAACATTTAAACCAACACCAATAGATTCGTTCATTAAAGGCGTGTGCATAATAAAACTATTTGTTTTAGGCGCACCTTTCCATCCGGTCCATTGGCTACGGGCATCTAACACAACGCTTAAAGCATCGCGGCTACCAGCATACGCAGGGTTTAAGATAGAAGAATTGAACATGTAAAAAGAGTTTTGAACCTCTTGCTGCGCAGATAAAGTAAGGCTTAAAAAGCCCGTTATCATTAAACCTGCTATTTTTAAATTTTTGATCATGTTTGTTTTTATTATCTTCTTTTTAATTAACTATTAATACTGTAATTGAATAAATCCTCTGATAACGTCAGTTGCTTCACCAGTACCAAGATCTAAGATGTAGAAATAAGTACTTGTTGGTAATTTGCTTGAACCGGTTTTACCTGCAGTGTTTGGTGAGCCATCCCAGTCGTTTTTATATGGCTTGGCATTATAAACAGGATTACCCCAACGGTTAAAGATCTGTAAGCTGTTATTTGGATAAGAATCCAATCCCGGTATTTCAAACACATCATTTTTGCCATCACCATTTGGTGTAAATACTTCAGGAATCACTCCAAGGGAATTTTTTACTGTTATAATTACATCCGCAGTTGCTGTACATGCTCCATTCATAGATATTAATGTAACAGTATATGTTCCTGCTGTATTGAAAATATTACTTGGATCAGTTTGTGTAGAGGTTCCGTTACCAAAATTCCATGAGTAGGTTGTAGCTCCTGTACTTTGATTTGTAAAGTTCACCGTTAATGGCGCTACACCGCTTACTGTGTTTTGGCTAAAGGCTGCCAGTACCGATGTGCTGCTTACAGGCACTGTTTGTGTTGCGGTACAGCCTGTGATATTATCTGTAACTAATACTGTGTAAACACCCGCGCCTGCAACTTCTGGGTTGGCAGTGTTAGAACCGTTAGTAATAGCAGGGCCATTCCATACGTAACTTACATTTGTACTGCTTGATATTGCATTTAATGTTGTTGTGCCTGATCCTCCGCAAGGTAAATTACCTGATGCACTTGCATTTAATGTTGGTGTAACTGTATTATTAGCAACAGCTACAGTTTGTGTAGCAGAGCAACCCGAGTTGCCGTCTGTTACCGTTACTGTATATGTACCTGCGTTAGAGGTATTAATGTTTGGTGTTGTTGCGCCTGTATTCCAGCTATAAGTTACAGCACCCGATGAGGCGGCTGTTAATGTTACTGTATTTGTATTTGGCTGGCAACTGATGCCTATGCTTGAACTGCTTGATACATTAAGTGTTGGTGGTACGTTTGTGCCTACAACAGGAATTGTAATAGAAGTACTGCTGCAACCTGTTAATGTATTGGTAACCGTTAAGCTATACGATCCGTTTTGATTTACCTGTACGTTTGCATTATTTGAACTTCCAACAATACCCGGGCCAGACCATGTATAGGTTAAATTTGCTCCCGGTGTAAAGGTGGGTGCAATGGTTACAATTGAATTTGTGCAAGAAATAGTTTGTGCTGTACCTGTTCCCGCAACAACGCTTGGAGAAACAGTTGCGTTGGCAACAGAAACTGTTGAAGTAGATAAACAACCGTTAGTAGCTTCTACTATAACTGTATATATACCAGCGGCAGTAAATGTTACTGTTGATAATGTATTTGAACCTGCTATTCCTGCTGAAGGACTCCAACTATAACTTTGTATGGTTACTGTTGAAGTTAAACCTACAGTTACATTTGGTGAACTTGTTAAACAAGTAATGCTTGGGTTAGAATTACTTAGCGAGAAAGTTGGTGCATTTGTATTTGGTGATACAGTTGCCATAGCTGCGGCAGAGCTGCAACCGTTAGCACCCGTAGCTATTAAAGAAAAAGTTCCAATGCTTGAGCTTGTTACTTGTGCCGTGGCTGTATTGCCTCCGCTTAAAATAGATCCTCCTGCCGGTGCTATCCACGAATAGCTTGTTGCTCCCGTTGCAGAGCCTGTAATAAAGGCCGTTTGTGCAGGGCATGCTAATGTAACATTGCTTGGGTTAATGCTTACCGCTGTAGGCGCAATTGTATTTGCCACAACATTTATTGTTTGCGATCCTACACATCCGTTTGCTGTATTTGTTACGGTTACTACATAGTTAGTATTGGCCGTTGGATTAACTACTACAGAAGATGTAGTTGCAGTTGTGCTCCAACTATAAGTAAATGTACTTGATGTGGGGGTGGGCGCTGTTACAATAGAGGCAGTTGTGCTGATACAGTTAACTGTATTAGAAGCACTCGCATTAGGATTGATCGGTGTATTGTCTGCAGATAAGTTATAAGATACTGTTGTGTTACAGTTGTTGCTTGTATTAGTTACTGTTAAGTTATATACACCTGCTAAACTTCCGGTTACGGATGCGCCCGTGCTTGAGCCTACTATACCCGGACCACTCCACGCATAAGTAACACCAGTTGAAGGGTTAGATGTAACTGTAGTTGATTGTGTTGTGTTGAAACATGTTAATGTGCCGTTTGACGCCGATGCACTAACTGTTGGTTGGTTAACCGAAGGAGTAACCGTATAAACCAACGAAGAAGCACAGCCCGTTGTCGGGTGTATTGAAGTTAATGTATAGGTTGTTGCTCCATTAACCGCTACTGTAGAATTATTTGTTGCGCTAGAAAAGCCTCCTGAAGAAGTCCATGAATAAGTGCTTCCCACCGGAGTTGCTGTTCCTGAAAGTATTACTACACTGCTTGTGCCACAACCTGAGTTTGCCGTTTGACTTCCTACAACTGATAAGGCCGGTGTTGTTAGGTTAGAAGTTATATTAACCGTTGCAGGTGTAGTGGATGTACAGCCGTTGCTGGTACTCGTTACTGCTAAGGAATATACACCGGCTGAACTCACACTTACGTTGGCAAGTGTGTTAGTCCCTACAATTGTTCCGCCCGTCCATGAGTAGGAAACAGTGCTTGCAGGACCGCCATTAATAGTTACTGTTGGATTGGTACAGGTAATTACAGGGGTGCTGTTTATTACCGCTGTTGGTTTTACTGTGTTTGTATTAACCGTAACTACATTGGAATTTGTACAGCCATTAACCGTATATGTTACATTAACCGTATATGTTCCCGGGCCACTTCCGCTTGCATTGGCAACGTTGGGACTTCCACTGATAGAAGAACCCGAAGGAGCAACCCATGTATATGTTACTGCCGAAGTTGATGAACTTAGATTAATTGCTCCACTGGCACATGTAACCGTACCGCTAGATGTAGCATTAGGTAACGGAGCTGTTGTATTTACATTGGCAGCAATTGTACCAACTTGTGAACAACCATTAGTTGTATTAAAAACGCTTACAGAATAAGTTCCAGAGTTAGATCCCGTAGCAGCTGCAGAGTTAGGGCCTGAAACAATAGATGCGCCACCCGGAGCTGTCCATGTATAATTTTGCCCGGCCTGGTTAGTTGTAGAAAGGCTAATTGTATTATTAGTACAGGTTACACTTCCCGATGTTGCAGGTAATATAGCTATTGAAGTATTTGGTGCTGCAATAGCAATGGTAGTTCCGTTCGAGCAACCATTTGCAGTTGAAGTAACACCTAAACTGTAAGTTCCACCTGCATTAATTAAAGGTGATGCTGTAGATCCTCCCGAAACAATTCCGGGACCAGACCATGTATAAGTTAGGCCGCTTGAAGGCGAACCCGTTAAGTTCATAGATGTGTTACTGCAATTTAAAACAGTAGGACTTGAAATAGATGGTGTTGGTAATAATGTATTTACAGGTACACTAACGGTTGTTACATTGGTAGATGTACAACCAGCCCCTGAAGTTACAGTTAAAGAAAAAGGTCCGGGCCCATTTACAACCGGGTTTGCAGTTGCACCGCCACTTACAATCCCCGT
>JAULBY010015068.1:0-21447 GCA_032358315.1 Ophiocytium majus
GGGGGGGGGGAGGCGAAGGGGAGGGGGGAACGGGGGGGGGGGGAGAGCATGGGTATTGCCTTTCTGTGGCAGGTGAAGGTGTGTGGCACGGTACCTTGGGCTTGCCGCCCATGGGGTTGAGGCCACACCACTGGACCAGCAGCACACTGTCGATGCCGTACGTCTCAAAGAACTCGCCCACGCGAACCAGCAGCACCTTGGTGGGGTGCAACGCCTGTGTGCGGCGGTTACATGGCAGTTACGTGACAGTCACATGACACTTAGATGACAACAAGCGTTGTGCACGGTGTAGATGCCGTACGTCTGAAAGAGGTCACCCGCCATGCACGCCAGCAGCACCGTGGTGGGGCGCGGCTGGGCTTGGCGGTTACATGGCAGTTGCATGACAGTTACACGAACAGTTACACAACAACAAGTCTGCACACCAGCAGCACAAGTGGGGTGCCATGCCTGCACACGGTGGTTACGTGGCAATGACGTGGCGGTTGTACGATTCTAGGATACATGTACATCCGTACATGAACGTACTTGAAGCAAGTATGTATACTGCTACAAGCACATGGATGTGTACACTTGCAGTACACACAAGGATTCTTGACGAGTAAAGTTACATGAAAAAAGTTACATGTCGACTCACCCTGCCTGAGCACGTACTCAAACAGACTGCCCGCCTTGGCCATGGCGGGCCCCCGCGGATACCCCAAAGCATTGACAGGGTCCAGCTGCGTTATGAGGGAACTTAATACCGTGTCCTTCAGACATACCTTACACTACAAGTAATATTTGACTCGGGATGTGAGTAAATATGTAAGAAGTATATGTTTACAAGTAAGTACGTATATGTGTGCAGGGGTACATGTACTCTTGAAGCAAACGCTGGCAGCTTCTGAGTTACATGACGACTCACCCTCTGCCTGAGCACGTACTCAAACAGACTGCCCGCCTTGGCCATGGCGGGCCCCGGCGAGTACCCCAGCGCATTGTCAGGGTCAAGTTGTGTTATGAGGCACCGTGCTGAGGGCCTGTCCACACGCTGCAGCTCCCTGCCCCAGTAGGGGTCCACCCGCCCGCCCCGCACAACGCGCTCAATGTGGGCCACCTGGGGGGGGCAGCGCCGGTCCGCAGTGTTGAAGTTTATATGTGAGTGTGGTAAAAGTTGAAGTTTGCAGTACTACGGTGAAGCGTTGGTTACGGAGGGACCTGAGGGAGGGTGTGCAAAGTTGAACGGTTGACATGACGGGGCGCGTGCAGAGTTGAAGTTGACACTAGTGAATCACGTCTGGTAAAGTGATGCACCATAAAATGTCGCGTAGCGTACATCATGGTACAAGCGCGTGCATACGGCATGTATGTTTCATGTATGATATGCCGGTACTCGTGTAAACACACCATTTGTGGCGCACATCATGGCCCTGGGCGTACAAGAGCGCTGTACCAAATGCGCTGTGCGCGCTGACCTGCCACAAGTCGACACATCAGAAGTGCAAGTACTACCTTTTTCTGTGTTTGATGTTCTTAACATACGAAGACAGCTCAGACTAGACCGCGCATCGTGCTTTGTACCAATCTTTCAACTGGACGCTATCGACTACTTTTTGCCTTCGCACCATAAAACGTAATTTTAGGTTTGTACTGGGGAGCGTTGTACCCCGCCCTGAGAAGAGAACGTGTACGGACCCAAATGACACCCTGATGCTTCTCATCCACTCTCAAATCACCACGCCTATGGCAGCACATGCAGCTGCCAAGTACTACTGTAGTAGTACACACATGCACTCACGGGTCCAAATCACACTCACCGTCTCGGAGTCCGCCACGTCGCCGCCGTCCTCCCCGTCCCACAGCCTGCTCAGCAGCAGCGCCGCAGCATCGTCATCCACGGCCGCCAGCGCCACCGTCGCCTCTTCTCCCAACTCCACCCCCTCCTGTGCTGCCGCCATGCCAACACCTCCGCTGCTGCCCGCGGCAGAACCGCCACCACCACCGCTGCCGCTGCCGCCGCCGCCGGACCGTGGTCGCTGCGGCAAGCCGGCACCCGCCGCGCTGCCGCCCGCTCCTTGCGTCAGCCCTTGGTGAAGTCCAACTTCAACTTTGGGGCCCGTTCTCCGCCCCGCAGCGCCAGCGCCACCACCGACGCCGCCGGCAACACCACTGGCACCGCTGCCGCTAGCAGCAGCAGCAGCATCGATGTCTGTGCCCAACGCTGCTGCTGCCGCCTCACTAGTTGAAGTAGAAGTTGAAGTTGGGAAGTTGAGCTTCGCGGCGGTGCCGTGCAGCTGGCGGGCAGCGGTGTCGTAGGCCACCGCCGCAGCCTCCGGCGTGTTGAATATTCCGAGGGAGCGCCTCTGCCCGCTGCACGGAACGCCCACGGCATGCATATGTGGTTATATGATGTGTCTATAATGTATAACAGTGCATATTTGTATATTGCTTTAGCGGTATGTGTATGTGCCCCAGGGGTCTTAAAGCGCACACAACATCACTTCAGTACTTGCAGCATCCAAAGGGGGCGCATGTGCAGGGGTGTAAACGCATCGTTACGTACAGGCATCGGCAGCACTGCGTATGCGCCGCCCCCCCTCCCCCGCTAAAGAAATACAGGCATCGGCAGCACTGCGTATGCGCCGCCCCCCCTCCCCCGCTAAAAAAATATCATAACATACTTGCTACTGTGCCTACCGCGACGACCATAGTGAAGTGTTGGGTTGGAGTCGTAACTGGTCACCGAGAGCCATCGACCTGGCGCCCCAACGCCTGGCAACAGTCGCCGGCAGCAACAGCGCAGCATATATCGCCAGCAATGCGGCAGCGTGCTAGTGCAAATTGCTGAAGTTTTCGTTGACATGTATGCTTACTTAGCTGTGCTGTGCTTGGCGCATACTATTAGTGCATGTTGGCTAGCCGCAAGGGCAACACCCCTTGCTGTGCGCGCTTTGTGCAGCAGCGGGTGAGCAGCCACACACAGACACGGCAGGCGCAAACCTCTATCCAAGCATAATGCGCCTATGGCAGCAACGCCACAGTGGGTCCACTACCATAGTTGGGTGTGTGCACCCGCACTTGTTGGTTGCACAGAGACGACTTGTGCCGGCTGCCGCCGATGAGGACGCCAAACAAACATGCTGTGCAGGACATTTCGCATAGCTCACGCAGGGTCACACACGGTGCCCTGCCTGCGCCGCCAATTGCAAAACAGTTACTGCATTAACGCGCTTCAAGCTGCCCAAGCTGGCAGCTCGGTGTGTGCGCTGATGGAAAATCGGCACACAAGCGTCACCTAATGTTTGGGCACAGCATGGCTGACACAGTGACTAGCTGGATGAGGGAAACGTACACTTCTGCTGGTGATATTTCTTGGACATAGTTTAGGAAACAGAAAATTACAACAACATGAAACGTGCGCGCATGCAGTCAGCACTTGCACTGCACCATTTATCGAAGAGCACAGTGGCCGCACACTTGGGCGGTCGCTGTTGAGTGTTGAAGGTTGCTCAGCGCACTGCAGGAGCACTAGCTCTAGTAACAGCATCAAGCACCAGCAGCCGAGCTGCTGGCCCACCACAGCAGCAGAGCAACCTATCATGTCAGCCACGAACCACATGTCTTTGGCAGCAAAAAAGCAGCACCGCTTGCTTGCGCAACATAGTTGAAGTAGTGGGTGAAGCGACCACTGCTTACCCCGCCTGTATGGCCGCGTGCCACACCCCTCCCGCCCTCGGCCTGACCCCCCTGTACTGCTGCTGCTGCGGCACCCCCCCGCCTCCCGCAGCACACAGCGCAACATGCCTCCGCGCGCCAGCAGCCACCGCCCTGCTGCGGTTGCTGCGCCAAGAGGTGGTGGCCAGCACTTGAGTGCGCAGGACAGCTAGGCCGCGGCCGCGCAGCATGACTGCTGCCGACGGCTGCTGGCGCAGGAGGGCCAGCCAGAGGGTGGCTAGCAAGGCCGCGCCAGCGCCATGGCGCATGCCTGCTGGGCTCACGCTGGCTGCGATGTGTTTGTGTGTGTGTCTTACAAATAAGTCATCAAGAGCTCTTACAACACGTGGAGGGGGTGAATCCTCCCCGGCTCCCAATCCTGTTAGGACCCGGAAGGGTAAAAAAAGGGACGCGCGCCGCTCGCGAGAGAGCTCGAGGACAGAGCAAAGGAGAAAGAAGAAGGCAGAATCACGTGCACAGGCACAGGAGGGTGACCCAGGCGCAGCGGCTGCAGCCATGCCGCCACGCAGGGCAGGCCCAGGACCAAGGCCTGGACCCAGGCCAGGACCAGGGTGAGTTCAGCAATCAAGGTTCTGTGATGTCACTTCGGAGATCCGCACTCAACATGTTGCTGCTGCCGTGTGCCTGTGTACAATGGCTGCCTGCAGCTGCAGTGTGACCACATCGACTGCTGCTGGCCCCCGTCACTGAGATGTCTGATGGCTGTTGCTGGCACAGCCAGGGCTGCCAAGTCCGAGCACCCTGTTGGGCAAAATGTGTTGTGTTGTTTTGGTTCATTCTGGAAATCGCAGAAGGTCGGCGTCAGTGCTATGCACTCTCTAGCATGCACAGCAGCTGCTGCTTCCAGCCTGCTTAGATAACGGTGTCACTGCCGCTACTGGCACCGGTCCTATTCAGCTTGCCCTACGTGCCTCATGCCGGAAAGCACCTGGATTGCGGATACTATCGCGCCAAGCAGCAACAGACGGCCAGCAGACCTAAGCAGGAACATTTTGCAGCCGTCCTTGCAGCCAATCCCCTGCTCGTTTCTCGGCGGCAGCAGATGCAATGTTTGTATGCTTTCAAGGCAGCCTTTTGACACAACATAGCCTTTGACACAACATAGCTGCTGTGTTGCCTCACCTGCTTGGTGCGCATCCAGCCATCGACTCGCCCACCAGCCATCCCAGACAGGCCTGCAGCAGCAGCGCATCAGATGAGCGATCATCGCCCTCTCACACAATTTCTGACGAATTTCCAAAATAGCCTTAGCCCTCAAGGGCACTGACCGGCGCGTGTAGGTGTGTCGGCTACCTGGTGTCGACCACGTGAATAATCCACCCCACGGGTTTCGGCCTGGCAGTTTGCACGAGCCCCTGCAGCATCTCGGCTCAAAAACCTATCCACGTGCCTTCCACTCATTTTTGCGCACATGGTTTCTGGTACACTTGCCTGCTGCGTTGAGCAGCCCACGCCCATGGGTGCCGGGCCCATTTGTGATAATTGCGCACATGGTCTCTTGTCTACGTGCCTGCTGCGCTGAGCAGGCCACGCCCATGGGTTCCGGGCCCATCTGTGCCGCCGCCGCCGAGGCGTGGGCCCAGGCGCGGAGGGCCGGGGTTCCGCTGGCCAATACTGCTGCTGCTCTTCCCGTGGCTGATACTGACCGCGCTGGGCGTGGCGCTGCTGGAGGCTCTGTATCACGTGGGTACCCGCTGAGCACCTGTATTATATATTTCTTGAAGCACATGTATGTGTATTACTGAGCGATACACATACATTACACTTTCTGAAGTCATTGAAATAGGTGTGCGTCCGACAGTTGGTACTGACCCGGCTGGGCGTGGCGCTGCTGGAGGCTCTGTATCACCGGTACCTTCTGAGCGCCTGTAATATAGAAGTACTACTGTAGTACATGTATACCCAAATGGTGTATATATATATATATATATATATATATATATATATATATGTATGCGTTGAAGTATGTGCGCACGTGTAGGTACAGTGCACTCGCAATTTAGTTCCCTTTGATGTAGTGCGGCATGCGGCCTGGTGCGGGGTTCAGAGACATGTCACGCACCACACATTTTGGTATCAACGATAAACTTCAAGTACATTGCCCTCTGTGTTTTAGTGCGGGTCTTGCTTCAGTGCGGGGTGCTGGCAGGGCGACACTACCCCGCATTAAAGCGCAACTGCACTGTATGCCACTGTAGGATAAGCGCCTTTCTTAGGTGCGCTTCACGTTCATGACAGTCACTGCTCTGGGAGTGGCGCTGCTGGAGGCTCTGCATACCCGATGAGCACCTGCCTCTCCGCTCACCTGTATGCTCGTACAGTGCACACACAAGAAGCACAAATTTACACATTCACAGTACAGTGTGTACATACTTCTGAAGTATAATGTAGGTGTGCATACATCTGGGAATATGTATACATTATGCCGAGGACCGTGGTCGTGCCAGCCAGTGTAGCTGGCAGCCCGCTTGATTGGTCGTGCTTTCCCGCTAAGTGACATGGGCTGGCTTTTTACGCTGAAGCTGAGTATAATGAAAGTACGAGTGGGTGCATTGATGGCTGATGTCATATGTACGCACCATCGCTATCATGCCGTTGGGGGCCGTGTGCATGCACGCGCATGCCGACCTGCCATGGGAATTCCGCTGCTGAAGGCTTGCTTCATGCAACCATTTGAAGTACAGTGTGCTTCGAAAGTGCGGCAACTTTGCTTGCTGTCCTGGCTGCTCAGCAGCTGTTTTCCCCCACTCAGCAGGCGGGTTTGTTTTACATGTGTACAGCATGTACAGTGGTGTAGGGGAAGTATACATACTTCAGAAATATCACCGTTCAGGAGATGGTGGGTGCGGGTTGTGCTTGATTCAGCAGTTTTGCCAGCCAGGACTGAATGCACTGTCAAACTTTCCGAACTCCACCCAAGCCCAAGCGAAGTGAACCGCACCAAACAGTTTTTAAGACCTGGCCACGGGCTGCTACAGCTTGACACCATTGATGCCACATGCAGTGTTGCTTGTGCACCAGCTCCAGGTGCATAGTAGGCTGTCAATCGTGACACCACGCCAAGTAAAGTACTTTCGCAGCTTTGAGAAGCGCAAGGTGCCTTGTAATCTTTAGTTCGAGGTGGCCGGGAGGTGGCTGGCTGACCGTCGTTGGCATGACGGCACTTACCAGCAAGCACAGGCTACACCTTTGTGGCCGGAAGGGCACCACTGTGAGATCATCGTCACTGCAGTGGTGCCACCCCTACCAGCAAGCTTCGCAATCGGTTTCTTGTTTGGACGTTTGTAGGTAGGCAACTCGACATTTGCGGGCTCCTCAGAGCGTCACGTGCACGTGCGCGCATGCACAGTGCACAGCAGCAACTTCTGCGTTGGCATCATCCCCCTACCATACTGTATACCGGTATCAATTAATCAATTTAGAATACTAGACCAGCAGTGGTACGTCTAGTCTAGAAGTACTTTGAAGAACGTACTTTGAAGTATGTACTTCAAGAAGAACAATACCATAATGGTGCAGCCACAACTTCGCAGCCCACTGCACCACACACCCCGTCGAGGGCAACCGACACCTGCACGATGCTGGCCGAGGCCACACGCCCCCTAATGGCATGCCCCGCGGAACCTCTGGGCAACATGTGCCGTCAGCCTCGGCTGCTTTTGCTGCTGCTGGCGCTCCTGGAGCAGTAGTTGTCGCAGCGGCTGGGGCGGCTACAACACTGCGGGCCATCACCTTTGGACAACGTGCTCAGCAGCCTTTAAACCATGTGCTCAGCAGCCTGGACCAACTGGGCGTGAGATGAGTCCCAGGGCTGCCACAATGCTTTGCCGTCTATGGGTGACACTTCAGGAGGTTCAGAAATAAATTGGGGAAGCCACGTTCTTCGGGAGCCACTGACAAACTTGCTTAGCATGCAAGTGATGTAAACTTCCCTTCGGTACACTTTTGTCGTAGCTGGAATGAAGAATAATGTGTGGGGCAGTTTTACTTTGGCAGGCACACCATGAATAATGACACTGCTTTGCCTCAGCATGGTACTGCCGGCAGCGTGGCTGGGGCAACATGCCAGCTCGTGTATTTCCTTTTTTACCTACATTTATCAGTCCAAAACAGAGTTGCCCCCGGCCCTACACGCGCTGGTCAGTACCCTTTCTAGGTTATGTATGCCGTACTGACATGTGCACTTGTTTGGTGCTGCTACAAGCCTGCCCTGTGCAGTGCGCCGCCGGCATATGCCATGGGCATAGCTATAGCCCCCATGTCAATGCCTCGCGAGAAACCCAGCGTCCGAGCCATGAACACCCGTGCAGCAGGCAATGGGCGGGCACAGCACCACGGGAAATTGCCAGCCACAATGGCGTGGCGTGGGCCCCAGCTGGGAGCTTTTGTTTTTAGCCACAAGAAGGCACATGTGACACGCCGCATCTGAAAACTCAATGTAGCAGCGATAAACTCTACTGTAGGTCTCCTTCGATAAACTCTACTGTAGGTCTCCTCACCGGGTGTAGGGCCGTGTGTGCAGCGGGCGAATCGTCGAGCGCGGCGGAAAGGCTAAAGGGCTTTGGTTTTGGCAAGCCGCAAGCAAACACAGTGGAGCAGTGTGGGGCGGGGGGGATGCCAGGGGCGTGGGCAGCTGCTGGAGCGGTGCTGCAGCCGCTACGCCGGTTTACGCTGCGCTGCCTTTTTGGTGCATGAGGCACGGATCCGCACCATCGCCTGGCCCAGGGACCATGCGTATGCGTATGCGTATGGCGAACGGCAACATTTCAGTGGCAGGAGCTGGAGGGGGCTTCACACCACGCCGGCGGTCTGGCTGGAGGCGGGCAAGCGGCCCACCGCGCCTGGCAATGCGAGCGCTTCTAAGCCAGGGAAGCAGCAGGTGAGGCAACGGGAGTATCAGGAACAGAGGCAGCAGAAGCAGCAGCAGCAGCACCAGGGGGCAAGCTGCGGCAACAGCAACAACAGCAGCAGTCCAGGCAGCAGCAGCAGCAGCCAAGGCAGCAACAGCAGCAACAGGCGCCGCCTAGCCAGCAGCAGCAGGCAGGGAAGGGGAAGGGCGGAACTCTGGCGGGGAAGCTGATCCAGAGCATCCAGTCGCTGGGCCAGCAGAAGCTGTGGCGGGAGGTGCTGCGGCTGACCATGGATTCGCCCCGCCAGGGCGGCCTGGAGAAAAACGTACGGGTGTTGGAGGCTGCGTTACAGGCTGTGGGCCGTTGCGGCAGGCGCGGTGCTGCCGAGCGGCTGCTGCGGCATCTGGAGGCGCAACAGCAGGGACGAGCGTCAACCTTTGCTTACACCCAAGTTGTCAACGCGCATGCAAGGCGCGGCGACTGGCGTGGCGCCATTACTGTTCTGGAGCGCATGTGGGACAGCCGTGTTCGCCCCAACATCTACTCGTTCAACATGGCTTTAAAAGCCTGTGTTGCAGAGCGGCGGGTGGCAGAGGCGCGTCGTCTGCTACAGCAATGCAGCGCAGCCAAGCTCAAACCCGACCGCGTCACGTATGGGACGCTGATCGACTTGCTTGCCAAGTTGGGCGACGTGGCTGGAGTGCTGGACTACATGCGGCAGGCGCGGGCGGACGGGGTGGAGCTGGACGTGAAGCAGTTCAATGCGGCGCTGGACGCTTCCAGCAAGGCGGAAGCGGCCGACTGGGAGTCGGCGCTGCAGATGTGGAGCAGCATGGAGGCGGCAGGCGTGAAACCAGACACACAGTCATGGAACCGGCTACTCGACGCCCTTGGTCGAGGGCAGCAGCTGGAGCTCATGATGGAGCAGCTGGAGGCTATGAAGGGCGAAGGATGCGCCCCAGACATCCTCACCTACAACGTGCTTATCAACAGCTTTGCAGTGGCTGGGGATGTTCAACAGGCGCAGGCGCTGTGCGACCAGGCGGTGCGTGCGGTCATCACCCCCAATGCGCATGTGTATGCCACGCTAATCAACGCGTATGCCACAGCTGGAGATGCGGAGGGCGCCCACCGTGTCTTCAACGAGGTTCCACCTGAGCAGCGCAACGCTGTGACGTATGGCGCGCTTATCAACGCCTACGCCACAGCTGCCGATGTGCAGGGCACCCACCGTGCCTTCAGTGAGGTGCCACCTGAGCATGTCAACGACATCACACACAACAACATGGTGAAGGCGTATTGCACATAAGTATGTACATGTGCATGTGCTTTTATTGAACTCCGCTGAGGGCACGGAATTCCCTGTCTGTGCACATGGTGTGCATGTGAACGGGAAAAGCATGATCAGGCACGCTGCTGCTGGCGAACAAAATGGCAATGGTCAGCACTGTGCACTCCCACAAAAGCCTGGCATGTTGCCGCGGCACTAGTCTTACGGATCACAATTGTAAACCTCATGTCTAGGGTTGCCGGAATCGTTCATTATCTTCAAAATTACTCCGTGATTCGTAGCATAATTTCGCCGTTACCTTACAATACTTGCAACATCTTCCATATGTCTTCTATTATGTTTTCTGTTTAGCACAGTCGGACCATCACAATTGTCAAGGCATCATAGGCTGCTGTACGCAACTGCAGCGGGCGCAATGGAAGAACTGTTGATCAAAAAGTTTCGAAATTCCGATTCAGGCAACCCTACTCATGCCCCATGAAAATGTGCATGGCCACAGTGGTCAAAGCCTACCTTGACGGCTGCGGAGACCCACAAGGTTGCTGTACTCCTCCTTGCTTACAGCACACAGCACACATACTAGTATCAATATACTGAAGTATGGCATATACTTCGTACATGTACTCTGAAGTATATATTAGTACTACTGTAGTAGTACTGCTGTAGTACTTTTGAAGTTTTTGTTGTGTACTACTAGTAGTGTACGTCTACTTCAGTAGTAGAAGTATATGGGGCCACAATCTGGCTGGTTGGCTGCCACACGCCGGCATCCATTGTACCTGAGACGTTGCACGGCCAGAAGTATAGTGCAGTGCAAACACTTTTCCAATGCGTCATTGACGTACAGTACTTGTACTGAATCACAACATGGTACCATCTATTGCCTAAGTACTTGCGTCAATGTGCATCTGTGGGTGCATCACTTGTAAAATCCAGGTAATTCGTCATGCCGCCATGTAACAGCCAAACACATTGCTCATGTGACAGTACATATCTAATGATAAAAAAAATTATGTAAAATTTATTATTTTTTCTGTCGAATTCCTGTACACACGCGCATGACTCACTTCTTTGCCAATGCAATGGTAATGCTGTAGCAGTTTTTGGTGTCACGCAGGCCAACAACAAGTGCTGAGCTTATATAGCGCCCCCTCGCGCCAGCCCCTGTTGAAGTTTGCTAATGCGAACCTCAAATTGAAGTTCAAATGGGACAGGCGCAGGTTGCAGGTGCAAGGATCATCACACACTAACCAAACTTCAACTCACCAAACTTCAAAACTATTGCAGCTCCTATCGGCAGCAGCAATCATACGCCCATGTACTCACAGTGACGTAGTTGGCCACTGAGCCACCACCAGTGACCTGGCACACACAGTAAGCCCTGTGGGCAATGTACCCCCCTCCCCCCAGCATGGCGCACATGTTGCCATTCGCTCCTCTCCCCCGTGCCAACAATGGAGTTGGTGGGTGGGCTTTCGCCGCCCCAGCCTGCGTGGGCTTGCAGCAGCTCACTCGCTCCCGCCGAATGTGAGCTCCTGCCAGCTACTGCCACCTACATGCTCCAAACAAATGCTGCTGAGCAACTGTTGAAGGACCCTTGCAGGTTCCCTTTTTTCACAACACCGCGTGCCGCCGCTGCTCTGTGTGCTCCTGCCCCTTGCTGGATGTGCAGGGCTCCCTGGTCGGGCTGTTCATAACCATCTATGTTGTGGGGCTGTTCTTTCTCTTTGTGGGCATCTCGAATGCCACTCTCAAGCGGCTGGAGGGTGACGGGTGAGTGGCAGAATGCGGGAACACACTTCAAGTACTTGAAGTATGCTTCGAGGAATATGCTACAAAGTATACATGCGTGTGGCCACTGAAGTGCGCACACGTGGGCGCTGCAGCGCGCACATGTGTCCCTCACTAGCACTGCTAATACTTCAGAACTATACTTGAAGTACATGTACTTCGAAGTATAACATGTTTATGTTCTGGTACTGTAGTATATATGTTGTGGGGCTGTTCATTCTCTTTGTGGGCATCACAGATGCCACCATCAAACGGCTGGAGGGCGGCGGGTGAGCGGCAGAGGGTGGGAGCATAGTATATTCATACTTTCATTATGGAACATACTTCAGTATGTTTACACTTCGAAGCACTCAAGTATCCCTTAAAGTATGTACTTCGAAGTATGTACACATGTACTACAGTACTCAAAGTGCGCAAGCATGTGGCCACTAAAGCACGCACGTGCGCACTGCGCGCACAAGCGTCCATCACCAGCGCTACTAATGTACATTTCTTACCAGCACGCTTGTATGTTTTAGTACTGTGGTATCCATTTGATGGGGCGGTTCACTCTCTTTGTGGGCATGTCGAATGTCCCCATCAAGCGGCTGGAGGGCGAGAGGTGAGGGGGAAACTTAGTCATGTTGCCACTGAAGTGCACGCATGTGGCCGCTGAAGCGCGCACATGGGTCCTTTACCAGCGTTACTGTTAATGCACCACGGTAATATGGCTGCTGTCTGTGCAAAGCTGTGATTATGTGTCCTCGATGCCACGCATGGCAATTGCTTCATGCCTGCGCGCACGACCTGCATTCTTGCGCGCCTACAAGTGCAAGTTCACAAAACCACTGTAGTATACTTCGAAGTATACGTAGAGTATTTCCAAAGCACATGTACTTACAGAGGCACATATATTTCGAAGTATACATCCCAAGTAGTTTTACTTTTTTGCACTTGTGAACGTGCGAGAGCCTATGTCATGTATGCCAGCATGCCCACTGGTGGCCATGTGGTAAATGCATGGCAGTGTAAGTGGTACTGTATACTTCAAGAAGTACTTCGAAGTACTACTGTAGTACCGGTACTATATTGTAACAATGTTGTGGCAGCGCAATGTACGCCTCTTTTCGTGCATTGTAACCGCCGCTGTCTTCCTGCTCGGCATAGCAGCCGCGGTCAGCACCAAAAAGTGTGACTGCCGTGTGTGAATGAGCGTACATTCCATGTGCCACGAGTGGCATGACTCCCATACATATGCACATGACGGGCACCGCAAGGCCGTGTGTGTGCTTGGTCGCCATGGCACTTGTCAGCAGCTGCAAATGGAGCCTTCGTCACCATTTCATTAGTGCATCACTGATGCTGCTGCTGCCGCCGACGCTGCTGCCACTGCTGCTGCTGCTGCTGCTGCTGCCGCCGCCGCCACTGCCGCTGCCGCCGCCGCTTCCACCACCACTGCCGCCGCCACTGCCGCCGCCCCTGCCGCTGCTGCCGCCGGTGCCGCTGCTGCGGCTGGTACTGCTGCTGCTGGTGCATTGGTATCGATTTTTTTCTTTTGTTCTGCTGAGCAGTGGCGCCGAAAGTGAACCAATCATGCGGCAGGAGGAGGGGGCGGTGCCGGTGGCGGAGGCGGCGTATGCGATCCCTTCAGCGCCGACCACTGCCACACAGGTACTGACCAAACATGGCATGCCATTCTTTCGGTATGGGTCAAGGTACTCTTTAAGTATAGGGCACTATGCGGATGCTGGGTCCACACCCACATGCTGCCAACGTTTGCCTAGACCCTGCCGAAGAAGTTTTCCTGGCATGGGTTGCTTCACCTCTGCAGTTATTGCAGGACATGCTACTTACAACTTTAACGTCAACTCCAAGTATAGCCATGCCGGTGCAGAGTGTGCACTGCATGCCCATAGGCAGCAGCGGCGACTGGTGTTGCTTCTTGACACGGCGGGGTGCATTGTGTGTGGCGTTGTTAGAAGTTCAGCAGCTGGTGCACACAGGATGGTCTACAGCTGGGTGACCCCATGAAGGTGACAAAATCGGAAATCGACGGGCGCAGAGCTACAGGGAGAGTTAGGCGACGCCACTTCGCACAGCACCCCAGGAGGGGTAGGCGCACGGGATGACAGCGAGTGCTTCCTCTGTCTCGTCCCCTGCGTGTCGGGCGGTGGCTGCTGCCGCAACGCCCGCTTCACAAACGTGCAGTTTTCTCGCCTCACACCCAACACCGTGAAAAGCACTCGCTGTCACCCCCTCGACAGTGTTCACCCGAAGCTGTCGGACAACCCGCAGCACGGGACGTGGTGAATCCGCTTGCGCCCGTCCAATCAACGCAAAGCAGTAGTCTTGCCCTTCTCAAAACCCGCGTCGATTCACATGTGTTTGCAGCTCGGCGGCTTAACTATAGACGCGCCCCTTCAGAATGACCCGGGACTTGCGAAACCCGGGATCCACAGAAAATGAGCTTCATGACGTCACCCAGCTGTATGTATACGTGGACGGCATACTCACGCTGTTGGACGAGCAGGTGCGTCCGCGCCTCCGACTAGAGAATAATATGAAATACTTGTAGTAGTGCACTTCATAACATACTTCTGAAGTATTGATAATAAAATGGTACTTCGGAGGGAGACGGGCACCGGCGTGCTGGCGACATACTCACACTGCTGAACGAGCAGGCGCGCAACGCTTCGTAATTATTTAGTGATGGGTCTCCGCTTACACAGTTTGCATTATTGTGATATGGTATGCCGTATAACGTATTCAAATGAATGTGTTTGTGCGGCAAATACGCCAGATATCGCGTTATTGACTGGCACCGGCGTGCTGCGCGGCGTCGACGACATACTCAGGCTGCTGGACGAGCAGGTGCGCCCCGCCTCTGACTAGAGGAGAATACTTGTAGTAGTACACCTCGTAATATACGTCGGAATTATGCTTTTGAAGTAATTACAATAAAATAGTATTTCGGAGGGAGTCGGGCTCCGGCGTGCTGTACGGCGTGGACAACATACTCCCGCTGCTGGACGAGCAGGTGCGCCCCGCCTCTGACTAGAGAAAACCACTTGTAGTAGTACACCTCATACTATACACGTACCTCTGAAGTATACTTTTGAAGTAATTAGAATAAAATGGTACTAAGGAGGGAGTCGGGCACCGGCGTGCTGCGCGGCATCGATGACATACTCACGCTGTTGGACGAGAAGGTGCGCAACGCTTCGTAATTGGTGATGGGTCTCCGCGTCCCCATGTTGCATTGTACGCCGTATAATGAAGGTATTCAAATGAGTGCAGGTATACGGCAAATGCGCCAGGCATCGCGTTTTTGGGCATGGAAACGCGTGAAAAATACGCCCGCATTTTGTGGTATAACGTTTGAAATTTGGACACCATGACTCACCACTATTCATAGTCTGCGGCGCCCACAGAGATTGCCCACACAGACTAGCAACCGTGTGTAGGGATTTCTTAGGTTTCATGTAGTTGAGATTTCTGTTTTTGTTAGTGTTCAACCTCATTTCTTATGTCTAGTCTTTATGGGCAGTCTATGTGGGTAGTCCGGGGTATCCCGCTTCCGAGCCTGACTAGAACTGGTTTGGTAGTACGATAAGGGTGTTTCATACTTCATTACATAGAAGTATTTGCCAGCAGTTTTTGTGAGCACGCAGGGGGGAGTGGCAGACAGCAGGCTAGTGAGCTGCAGCTACTGTAGTAGTGGGCACAGGCTGAGCCGGCAAAAGCTTCCGAGCCTGACTGGCACTACAACATTTGAGAACAGTTACTTGGCGTTTCGTTTACAAGCCAGCCTGTCAAATTTCTCTTTGGTCACATGGCATCTGTGCCGCTCCTGCCATGCCCCTTGGCACCACCCCAGACCTCATTAGCAAGCTCAGCTCGCGAGTCTTGCTGACCCAGAGCGTGTGGGGTGGGGGCAATTTGGTGTTAACGGGACTGTGACCCAGAGCGTGTGGGGTGGGGGCAATTTGGTGTTAACGGGGCTGTTAGTCACCCCACGGCCATCGGCCCGGCATTTTGCCCCAGCCACAGCAGTATCCGCGCTTAGCAACCTTTCTAGGCTCCTTGCACATCCTTGTCCGGACCAACCATCCGGCTCACACACTGTGCCCCTTGCTACCTCTGACCACCGCCCCCTCCCCCCTCCCCCCCCCCCGCCTCCCCCTTAACACCCCGCAAATGCACATGATGGTCTGTCCAGGTGACCATGACCCAGGGCATGCAGTTCAGCGCGTTCAAGGGCCCCTTTGCGGAGCGCATCGACGCGTGGAACGCGCGGCTGTGCACGGTCAGCGAGGTGCTGGAGGAGTGGCTCGCGGTCCAGCGCGCGTGGCTCTACCTGCAGCCCATCCTGGACTCTCCGGACATCAACAAGCAGGTGCAGGCGGCTGCTGCGTTGCTTGTCGTATGCAGCATCAGGGGCGCCACGACCGTAACAATATACTACAGTACTTTGTATACTATTAAGTGGTACCGGTACCTACAGTATGTGTCAGCGAGGTGCTGGAGGAGTGCCTCGCGGTCCAGCGGGCGTGGCAGGTGCGGGCGGCGGCGCTGCCGGCTGCGGCATTGTACTTCAGTAGTATCTCGTGTGCAGCATTGGGGGTGCCAAAGTCAGTCCATGTGTAGAAGAGCAACTCCATAGATCGAAACATGGTCAGCAAACAAGAGAAAAATGCAGCCCCTCCGTGACTCTCCGGACATCAACAAGCAGGTGCGGGCGGCACGGTGGTGTCGGCTGCTGCATTGTCGTATGCAGCATGAAGGTTGCCTTATTTGTAATTTAGGTGTAAAAGGTTAACTTCAAAAATGGAAACATGGTCAGCAGACAAAAAAACATGCAGACCATGCTGGACTCTCCAGGCATCAACAAGCAGGTGCGGGCATTATATCTCGTGTGAAGCATTAGGGGCGCCACAATCGTAACCACTACTGTATGTGTAAAAGCATAACTCTGTGAATAGAATATGGTCAGCAAACGAGAAATAAATGAAGCCTTTCCTGGATTCACCCGACACCGACGAGCAGGTGTGCTGCCTGCAGTGTTTGTCATATGCAGCATAAGGGGTGCCACAATCGTAGGTTGTGTGTAAAAAATAAACTCCGTCAATCGAAACGTGGGCAGCAAACAAAGAAAAATATGCAGCCCATCCTGGATTCTCTGGACATGAACAAGCAGGTGCAGGCGGCGGCGGCGCTGCATTTTCTTTTCTCACTCGCTGCCGGCGACGCAGGCGGGCACCTGTTTGCGGCACGTCTTGTCAGTCACCGCGGTGAGCTGTGAATACGTGTACGTCTGCAGGTGGCCGGGCATCAGCCTGCACATCCCGTGCCAAACAGCCGTGCGCCATATAATTTTTACGACCATCGTAGCAGGTACAGTACTACTCCGTACCCAAACCCCTCTTGTGCCTGCTCTGGCAACCAGCACTTGGACCAATCTGACTTTTTCGACATCGCTGCACGGCTGCTGCCATGCTCTTGGGTCCACCACCCACATTACCGCACGCCGGCGCAGCTCCCAACCGAGGGCAAGAAATTCAGCGCCGTGGACAAGAGCTGGCGCCAGACCATCTCCAGTGCCAAGAGCAACACCCTGGCACTCAGGTGCGCCACCGCCGCGGCCGCCGTTGCCGTTGCCGCCGCCTCTGCTGCCGTTGCCGCCGCCGCCGCCGCGGCGGCCGCCATTGCCGTTGCCGCCACCGCGGCCGTTTCACTACTGTCCGCATGCTCAGTGGCGGCGCCTCCCCTGTGTGCACTGCACCCACCTGGGCCATGGACACGCGTGCTATGCGTCTTGCCGGCAGGCAGTTACACATGTGTGCGTGACCCAGCGCGGCGTTTGGTGCCAGAAATGCTGGTGCTAGGTGGGGAGCCTGTGCTCGCTCACGCGGCGTGCGCTAGTGATGGGTCAGGGCTTATAGCGTATTTTATAAATACGTTGTACGAAATATTCTACGCCCCAAAACGCGGTAGACGGCGTATATGCCGTATAAATACTTCTGAGGTACGTCCATATGAATGCGTTGCCGTATTTACATACGCTATACGGCGTATGATGAAAGGTTGTAAGCTGCGACCCATCACTTGTGTGTGCCCACCCACCCCGTGCTGTTGCTGTTGCTGATTGCCATCTCCTAGTTTCTGCTGCCAGAAATGCTGCTGCTAGGTGGGGAGCCCGCGCGCCGCGCTCGCTTTGCAGCCTGCACATTTCTACCGCTCATGCGCTGTGTGCGCATCCCGTGTTGTTGCTTTTGCTGATTATCGTATCGCAGTTTCTGCGACAATGACAAGCTGCTGGAGCGGTTCCGGGAGGCCACCGTGCTGCTAGACGAGGTGCGCGCCCGCTTGCAGCTGCTCAGCATAACATTACACTGCGATTTTTGCTAAAAATTTGTAGAAAATGTAACACAATTGTTTTTGACTCCCTTATTATAGAATTAGTTAACGGCAATCAGAGCACATTTTGTTTCTACATAATTTTAGTTTTGACAGTGGTCACAGGCACATGCGCTGGTGCTCAGCAGGAACGGTCTGCTCCGTGTGCTGTGCACGTGAAACAACTCGCGCCTCCCTCTCTGATGCACCTGAGCGCACAGTTGTGGGTATTTATTCTCAATATCAGAACATCAATAACTCTTTGCCACTCCCTGTCCCCCAATTTCTTTTCACTCGGGCGTTGCCTCCGACCACAGGCCCAGCGCGGGCTCAGCGAGTACCTAGAGACCAACCGCAATTTAGAAGAGTATACTTGTGAAGTGTCTAAAGCTGCAGTGGTGTACCTGAAGCATGCACCCTCATACCCAACGTTTTTCCGCCCGGGCGTTGCCTGCCATCCCAGGTCCAGCGCTGGCTCAGCGAGTACCTGGAGACCAAGGCGTAAACAACATACGACTACCTGTAGTATAAAGTTTACGTCTCAAGTGTTTATCAATGCCGTTATGTAAATCAGCAACCCGTTGCCACCGCCTGTTGACCCAATGTTTTTCCACCCGAGCGCTGACCCCCCACTGCTGGCATACAAATTGCTTCAAACTTTGAAGTATTTACTATAAATATCATAAATCAATAACTCTTTGCCCCTGCCTGTTACCCAAATCCTTTTCTACCCGGGCGTTGCCTCCTATCACAGGTCCAGCGCGGGCTCAGCGAGAACCTGGAGACCAAGCGCAATTTATAGAAGTACACTTTTGAAATAATTAAAGTTGCAGTGGTGTACCTGAATTATGCACCCTCATAACCCAATGTTTTTCTACCCGGGCGTTGCCGCCAATCACAGGTCCAGCGCGGGCTCAGCGAGTACCTGGAGACCAAGCGCAGCCGCTTTGCGCGCCTGTACTTCCTGTCTAACGACGAGCTGCTGGCCGTGCTCAGCGACTCCAAGGACGTCCTGCGCGTGCAGCCGCACCTCAAGAAGGTGTTTGAGGCAGTCGACGCCGTCACGCTCACGGGGCAGGCCGCGGGGGGCACGCTGCGCATCACCGCTTTGGTGAGCAGTATACTTCGAAGTGTTTGTTAAGGACGGAACCGCGGGCAAATCGTGACGTGGCGTCGCCTCACAAACTTGTACTTATGATGTACTTCAGGTACTTCAAGTAACTATTGCACCAACTTCAATAATTTGCAACAATAAATGCGTGCGGCCGCGCCCCAAGAAGGTGTTTGAGGCCGTGGATGCCGTTATGCTGATGGGGCAGGCCGCAGGGGGCACGCTGCGAATCACCGCTCTGGTGAGTGCCGCTGGCGCACCCAGCCGAAATTGTACCGTACATGTAATATATTCTGTGAGGACTCCACTGGTGGCAGATTCTGACGTGGTGTTACCTTTAACGTAGACTTCAAGTAAGTTGCAATAACCTTTTGCGTCGCATCACACGTCAAGAATGTATTTGAGGCCGTCAATGCCGTCACGCTCACGGGGCAGGCCGCGGGGGCGACGCTGCGCATCACCGCGTCGGTGACTGGCGCAGTGCCCTGGCGCACCTAGCCAAAATTGTACCATATTTTATTCCAGAACTCTGATGACAGAGCGCGACGTGGTGGCACCCCAAACTTGTACTTCAAGTAACTATTCCACCAATTTCAATAATTTGCAATGGTAATTGCATCCAGTCGCACCAGCCACAATCTTACCATATTTTTTTCCAGAACTCCACTGATGACAAGTCGCGACGTAATGTCACCTTAGCCTTGTACTTAACCTCGGACTTCAAGAAATATTGCATCAGAACATTAGAAAAAGTTTACATACCTCAAGAAGGTGTCTGAGGCGGTGGACGACGTCACGCTCTCGGGGCAGGCCGCGGGAGCGACGCTGCACACCACCGCTCTGGCGTGGCGCACCATGTTCATGTCACATGGTGCTGGAAGTACTGACTTACGCAAGCAAACACGATGCAATATTGTACGTAAAGGTGTGGTGTATCATCTGTACATGTGTTCGTGTGTGGCAGTGTTTTTACGGGGGATGCCGCGCACCACCTTCCTGGTGAGTGCCGTGCAACGTGGCACTAGATTATGCGCTGTACCAGGCGTGCTGCTGGCCCAGCCTGCGCGCGCCAGCGGCGCCTCACTTCCCCCGCAGACAGCGAGCTGCCGCCAGCTGCTGCCCCCTACACGCTCATAAAACGCTCTAAACAAGTACCTCTAAACGCCCTTTCCGCAACTCTGTGTGCGCCGCTGGTGTTGTCACTGCGCAGATCTCACCGGAGCAGGAGACGCTCCCGCTCATGGCGGAGATCAACCCCTGCGGCAAGAACGTGGAGGACTGGCTGCTGGAGCTCGAGGTGGCCATGCGGGACACCGTGCGGGACCACATGCAGCGGGCCATACAGGTGCTTCCCTCAACTGTACTCCGCTGTTTATCGTACAGTTACACAACACCAGCAATACTACTGTTGTAGAGTGTTTCATGTGTGCATGTAATCGATACCGCTGGAGGTGGCCATGCGCGACGCAGGTCGGGACCACATGCAGCGGGCCTTACAGGTGCTTCCCTCAGCTTCACAGTAATACTGCGTGTTTATGTGGGTCTGTGGCAAGTAGTGCTGGAGATGGCCGTGCTCGCCTCCGCGTGTGACCGCATGCAGCGGGCCATGCAGCTGCTTCCCTCAGCTTTACTTTCTGGTAATACAGCAATAAGGCGTCTCATGCATGTGTACACGCATTACATACAACACAGGTACGAGCGCGCCCGCCGACCACATGAGTGCACCAACTTTTCATAGAAGACACACATAAGTTTGTGTTTACATGTACTTCAAGTACAATACATGCTTCTACAAGTACTGCTGTATGTGGTTCGTAACAAAGGTGCGTGTGCGCCCGCACGACTACTTGGAGCACCGTGTGTGGCTCGTGTGCGCACCAACGAATATTCACACATGTACTTCGAAGTACATACACGCAATTGTGCGTAAACGTGTGTACAGTATACTTCAGAAGTATATATAATAGAACTATTACTTTCCTCAAATGCACCACATCTCTATGACGCAGCCCACGCTTCGGTAGGTGCGAGACTTGCTGCCCTGGGTAGGCGCAGGTCTTTGCTTCGTTCACCCCCTTGCACGGGTCCGCCCAGGGTGACGGCCCCTACCGGTGGGGAGACCTAGAGCTCATCACTCCTAGATGAGTTTTCATATGCCATGGTATGTGTGATTCTTAACAATAGCGCGTGTGCGCCCGCACAGGACTACCTGGAGCGCCATGTGTGACCCATGTGTAAGGTTGTGCCAATCCGTATATTTGGAATCGAAATATACCGTATATAACCGTATATACTGTATATACCCCGTATAT
>JAULBY010015079.1:0-21447 GCA_032358315.1 Ophiocytium majus
CTATGGCGGGCCGGCCTGCCCACTCGGACGCCCCGCTCGCCTCTCGTTGTGGTCCAGTGGTGGTGGCTGCTCCCGCGGCAGTGGCTCCCCAGTGGTGTGTTGGTGTGCGGCAAAGTTGAGAGCATATGCCAACAGGATGCCAAGCACAAGACCATACAGTAGCTGGTCTGTTACCGATGCAAATGCTTCAATGCTGTCCCAATGATTACACATGCTGAGATGCTCACGTGATGCTGTCGATGTTTGAGAGTGGACATCGAAGTTATGAGACCGCCGTTGTTGGCACAGGCACCGTTGTTGGTACGTACGAGCAACACCACCAGGACGGCACAGCGATGGATGCCACAACAAACACAGAGGAAGTCAGCATGCCGCTTTCAATTCGTAGACGAGACAACTGTTGTTACAAATCAAGCAAGACCGTTTCAACCACAGCACATTGTCAAGCACCACAAGCAAGCAGTGTAGCGACTCACAGGATGCCACGTTGTTGGTGAAGTTCGAGTCGGAGACAGTCAGGCTGCGGCCATCATTGACAATGGCTCCGCCTGTGTGAGTTGGTGTGCAGTGAGACACGGAGATATATGATACAATGTCATGTGAAGACGGCAAGCAAACGCAATGCAAGGCCACTTAGTGTGAGACTTCAGAAACTGCTTCCTCAACAGTGACAGACTCTTTCAGGGCGCCAGCAGGCAATTTGAAATAAGACACAACTGTTACAGCTGATTCAGAAGTGCGGGGAGTCTCCGAAGTTCAATCTAAAACGCTGGCATACTACTGTAACAACTTGGCGCCCTGGCGGACGACCTGCCAGGGCCTAGGTAGCCTGCCGGCGCTCAATAGCCCTTTCTGTGTTCGTATTCATACTTGCACGCATTTGCCTTGGCCACCAGTGGGCGTGTGCTGGCATACATGACATGGACTCTTGCACGCCCACAAGTGCAAAAACGAAACAACTGTAACAACAACTTGAATATTGTGCACACTGTCGATTGACTCACCGTGATAGGCTGATTCAATGAAATGCACGGAGGGACAATCGAGGTCACCATGGGGACAACATTCGGAAGCCGCCGCCAGCAACAACGAGGACACAACCATTATGATAATGATTGCGGTGGTGCCGCAGGGGCCGCAGGCCCGGGTGCCACGCCCAGAAGTGAGGGACCCCACAAGCAGGCAATGCCATGACAAAACAAAGTTTTTTGTTCAACAGGCTTGAAGCGTCAGCACACATTTAGTCATCCCAAGAAACGGACCCACGTTTCAGGCCTGGCACAAAATACTTTGAGATCGCCAATGCCATCGAATGTCCAGCTTGCACCACTGGCACTCTGCAAGCCTGAAAGATGCAGACCTCGAGTCAGCAGCCACGCGGTGTGCTTCCCATCAGGTACACACACGCATCAGCAGACGACAGCGGCAGATTCCGCACAGGCACAGGGCATGGTAGGCATTATGATACTACAAAATCCTAAGTAGTGGCAGTGTATTGCAGCGGCTCTGAGTGACATCACGATCACCTGCTTCGTTTTCCATAAATTTGCAGAATGTGCAGTTGAAGCTGCCGCTGCTGTATACTGCGCCACCATCGCTGCCTGCACAGTGCATGCAAGCAACGCAACAGGTCAACACGCTCTCACAGCATCAGACGACGTGCCACATTGTGCGTCGCCTTGACAAGTCATGGCGTGTCCAGCAGGCACTGTAACAGTAAGTGGACCCCCAACAAAATACCTGTGCCTTCAAAAATTGCAGTCGTGTTATTGTCCTGCGAATACGAGTGGAATACAGCATGCATTTACTTCTGCATGGGAAACACTGTGATGCTCTGACACATTGGTGGCATGTCGGCCCACCTGCTATGTTGTTGCTGAACTCAGATGCAGCACAGGTCAAGTTGCCGTTGCTGAAAATGGCTCCGCCCTGACCAATGCCCTTTGGGTTGGATGTAGAGCTGGCTGAATCAGATGCGGGCGCGCCTGCAGCTGCAGAATGGCTCGCATGCACGACAATGATGGCATGCACGGTGTAGGAGCACACAGGCAGACACGAAATAATCATTCCACAAGACACAACTGAAAAAACTCGGGACATTTCAACGTGTGATGCCTATTTTGAAGTGGTTGCTGGCGCAGCTGATGTTTCACTGACAGCAAGTGGTTGCTGGCGCAGCTGATGTTTCACTGACAGCAAGTTGTAGATAATTAGTCGAACAACACCATAATATTATGACCCCGATGTCAGCAGGTCTGAGACATGATTGCGGATTATCCGCATTGTTTCAAATTTGAGGTCCAGTTCCAAGTACTTCAGAAGTACATGCTTCAAAAAACATTACTTTCCAAAGTACCGTCTTGTTCCCTATTAGTTAAGCCTCCCCGGGCCTACCATGGCATATGCATAATTAGGGTATTGCAATTAAAAGGCCCCCTGGGGGGGGGGAGTAAGTAGGAAGTACTTCAGATTCTTAGAAGTACATGCTGCACATCATTACTTTCAAAAGTACCGTCTTGTCCCCAATTAATTGACCCGCCCCACCATGACATATGCTGCATTATAATATGCATAGTTAGGGTTTTGCAATTAAAAATGGGGCCGGGGTGAGTCATTAGGGACGGCTAGTTAAAACATCAGAGGGGGGGGGGGCAAGTAGTTAGTGATCCCAGATGCCTCTGCGACCCATCATGGCAAGCGCAAAGCATGCAACCATCATGTTGCCGCGCGCATTCCCGGCCGTTAAACTATTAGCAAGTCTTCAGGTCAAACAGTTTCAAACTACTGAGCAACCCAAAAAAGACAAACGAAAGCTGCCACACAGTCTTGCACACATCGTTGAGGCAGCCCGCCCCGCGCTACTGTAGGCATTCAAACCAGCATCCTGCCATCATGATGTTCTAGAGAGCGCCAAGGCGTGCTGCTACCTGACCCAGCGTTAGCACCTGCTGTTGCGGCATGCTGCTGCTGCAGCAGTGCGTGCTGCACCACCCACCACCACTGGGCGGAGGACGGGGGGCAGCACCGACAGCACAGCCTGGGCACAGCTTTGTCCCTCCCGCTAATGAGGGGAGCCAAATGCTGCTGCTGCCGCTCCTGCTGCTGGCAGTGCGCCGGCCAGCTCCAACAACCCACAGCTAACTTCTGAATCAGCCCTTTCGGCGCAGTGGCTGCCGGCGGTGACAAAGTGCATGGAAGGATACGGTGCATCAGCAGAAAAAGGCTGCTCTGTGCGGGGGGAGGCAAAACATGAGTTGGGAGCGGTTACAAAGGAGGGTGAAGTGAGTTTCGAGAACTAGTGGCAGTGTAAAGAGGGGTGACATAATTAAGGGCGCACCCAGTTGAAAGGGGGATGAGTCATTAGGGGCGCCCAGACTGTACTATAAAAGTTCAGGGGTGCTCCGAGTGAGTCACCACACTAAGGTGCAGGAGAATATGTAGCGTTCAGGACTGACATGTGGTGCCAAAGTCGAAACTCATACGCGAGTTGCCACCGCGGCGGAGTTATGACCTGCGACAGCATGCTTCTGTGTGCCCTCTGCTAGCTCCAACTTGCTACCTTGCAAGCCACGTCGGCCTTGGAAAAATGTATGCTCGCCTCCCTAAGGCTTGCAGAATGTTGTCAGCTCGCGCTTGCCAAAACTCAGACGCAACTTTAAATCCATAACGAGGGGTCAACACTTCAAAAACCAGTGCTCAAGGGCGTTTAAAGTTTCTGTGAATGTACACACATTACTGCCGCCATACACATACCTAGCAACCGGTGGTCAGATTCAACAATCATTTTTACCATTTAGAAGTCTCACGAGTCGGACTTAAATCACGGCGCACGTGCATGTATTTCAGGACTAAAGCGGTTGCAGCAAAGCGCTGATAACTTATGGTTGGCGCGCCGTGGGGCGGCAAAACAACACTGCATCAGGTGGATTGGGTACACAGTGTCACTGTGGTTTACACAGGCATGGCAGCACTCGCCAGTGCTCAGCACCTCGGAATGATTATCGGAGTAGTACAGGAAGTCTCACCCGACAGCAAGAGCAGGTGTCCACAAATGCAAACAACTTGCGAGTTAAAGCAACATACATGGCATTGGTACGTGCAAACTTGGCTAGGAGCGACAATTAATACTCTCGTTTCCCCCCGGCGGCAGGGGCCATCACCCCAGTAGACTCTCCCGTGTGTGAGCTCAGCTGTGATTACCATGCTCCTGAAACCTGGTGTTTGCTAACTTCTCAATCATTATGACGCCTATTCAAAGACCCGCCGAAGAATGTGTCCGAAAACCTGTGGTCAAAGGGCTGTGACAACTCAAACAGGAGCACTGGGCTGACAGCAGGGCTCAGGCGGGGCCTGGTGGAAGGCAGGGCGCCTGCAACACTCCCAGCCCGCAATGCGTGATGCCATCACCGCCGGGCGGTGTGCGGTACCAGGGCTGCGATTGCTGCACCAGATCTGGCAGCACCTGAATATCCTTCGAAGTATGTTACATGGGCATGGTCGATTTCAGGAACAGGAGTCAATAATTAAGATTATGATCATGATGTGACAATGTATGCACTCCTATGGCTCGAGCACAAATTGTAAAAGTGTTACCTGCAAATTTCGAGGTGTTAAGCCGATTATTAACTTAGCCTTTGGCCAGTGAAGCGAAGTGAAGTACATGGACGTACTTCTGAAGTGCACCGCTCACCGTTGTTGCTCGAAAATTTGCACCTGGTCACCGTCAACGTGCCGCCCTCTCGCACCCATGCTGCTCCACCAGGCCTGGAATTGGCGAATCCACCGCTAAGAGTCAAGTCCCGGAGCTCCACAGTCGCTCCTGACTGCACAGCAATCATCCGAGTTATCGTCTGGCCGCTAATAATGGCGTCATGTGCTTCCGTGTGTTGACCTTGGATTGTCAAGCTGGTGCCGTCAGCAACGTCGACCTCCTGTTGTAGGGGCACTCTCCCTTGCCACATTGCCATTATATCTAGGCCCTTGCACTTGGCAAGCTCTACTAGGGAGGCAGCTGCCAGTGGCGTGTTCACTGTGACAATGATGTCCTTGCCTGGCTGTTCGCAGGCTTTCGGAGCTGGTGCACCTCCAGCAGCGCCGGCCACTGGGGCTGCGCACACGCCCCTGGACAGTAGCAGCACAAGAGCCCATGCGCTGAGCATGCTCCGCCGTCTTGCCACCATCAGGTTAGTGGCACGCACACGCCTGCAGCGCACAAACAAAAAAGAAGCCACTCAGCTGGACTACCTGCCAATGTGCTCCACACTGCGGCAAATCACCTGTGACAGTGTCACAGTACTACTGTAGTGCTGAAACAGTTGGAGTAGCACAGTGTTTGCTGAGAATTGCACGAGACTCATCGCACTTTCAACAGCCACCCAATTTTGCTGGCAAAAGCGTGCACACGGGCAGGCAGCCTACGGGCAGATTGAACGCGGCAGCGCCGCTGAGCATGACTGTCACAGTGACTGTCTAGTACTCATATACTTGAAGTATTTGCGCAGCAGCCTGTCAGAAACTGCTTAGCAGGAAATTCAAAGGCCCCTCTGTATGCTACCAGCTCCCGAGTGCCTGTACATTGACCCAAAAACTGTGTTACCATAGTCTATGATAGCAGAAGATTTTGGAGTACATCGCGCTGCGCAACTGCAACTTGAAGCTTTATTCCTAGGGAGTCCGGGAGTGACTGAGTGAGTGAGTCAAGTAGTTCCTAGGTCTCCGTTGCAGAAATGACACAGTTTGTTCTAGCCAATCAGCGCTCTGCTTGTCTGTACGAATGCTTCGAGCCCAACAGGCCCGCTCGACTGCCGCATCCCCCGCCAACTTGAAGGACTGCACACAGCAGCGGGATCACCGCTACGGCCACGGCGACTGCCACGGCACGGCAGGATGCCGCGTGTGGTGTTTAGCCTGTGCCAGCGGCGCCGCTCCCGGGGCAGCAATGGAGCAGCCAGTCGCTGCTGGACTTCCTATCAACTCAGAGCCTCAGTGGGCTTCTGGCAACCAGCATGCAGCGCCCAGCAGCAGCTGCGGCTCCAGCACGGGAGGCCTACAACGCGCACGAAGAGGGGAAGGAGCTCTGCAGCAGGGGGTGGGGCGGCTCAAAAGGCGGCGCACTGTATCCTGCCTTAGGCTGGCCAGCCGCCGGATGCATCGTGCCAGCTGCAGGATGGCACGCAGTGTGCTGCTTGCACGCCAAGCGCCATCC
The DNA here is from genome assembly GCA_032358315.1 of Ophiocytium majus. Classification (NCBI taxonomy): domain Eukaryota; class Xanthophyceae; order Mischococcales; family Ophiocytiaceae; genus Ophiocytium; species Ophiocytium majus. The sequence goes on from JAULBY010015079.1 coordinate 6,206, forward strand.
AGCACCCTGCACCTTCTGCTGCAAGGGTTTTTGAGGCCTGACCGCCTGGCAATTGCCTAGTGCCAGGTCTAACTCAGCTACCAGCCAGCAAGCACTGTGCTATCGATTTACCCGCCTGGTTGTTTGTTGTGTGTGCCATGGTGCCGCTGCATACCGGGTACCAACCAGTGCTGGATGCAGACTGCAACTGAGGGATGCAGGGGGACATCGGCGCGCCGCTCAGTGGGCGGCACGCGCGTTGCACCCCCTCCTGCAACTGTTGCTGGTTGGCCGCCTGCCACTGGCAGTGCTATACCGTGCCGGCATGCCAGCTTGACCACCAAAGTGTGCAAGGAGGGAATGATCACTGGACCAGGTGCTGCTTGCTGGCACTGCTGCTGAGCAGCTGGCATGGCTGCGGATGCATTCACTGTTGGCTGCATCTGTGCTCAGCACCGGTATTGCAGGTGCGAAAGCCTGCCTGCGGGTTTAGTGACGAAAAGTGGATGGCACATACATGTAGCCGCCAACTGGGGTTGTTGTACTTGAAGTATGCCAGTCACCTCCGCTTTGGTTCATGTACATCCATTCTTACTACTGTAGTACTTCGCACACATTCGCACCATCTGGCTGCGCTCCACTTGTTTCTTGTAACCTACTGTTGAAGAGTACAGTATGTATGTACTTTTGGGAGTACATGCACTCTCAGGCGTACAAATTTTCGTAGTCGCATTCCGTTGTTAAGCTCATCGCTCAGCGCTGGTAACTTGTGTAGTGCTGTGCAAAACGGTCCACCGCGGGGAGGGGCGGTTGGCAGTTCCATGTGCTATCCTTCAGGGTGCTGCTCAACACTGATAAACATGCAATGCTGAGCATTATATACCGGTAGTATGATAGTTCACTGCGGGGAGAGCCGGTGGTGGTGCGGGCACAGCGCGGGGCTTGGGTCAACAATTTACACCCCTCTTGTTTGTTCAAACCTGCACGACAGAATGTACTTCTAGTAGAAGCATATGCTTGGAAGTATCCATTAGTAGGCATACAGTACTTCGGAAGTATAAATACTTGTACAGGAATACATGCGATCATCATGGTTTTCACTTGTTTGCCAATGGCCATGGTATCATATTTTGGAACCGTTGCAAGTACAAACACATGAGATCTCAGGCCAAGGAGGGTGAGTGTATTTGTAATTTACCCATTGCCCTGCGAGCACCGCTGGTAATAAAAGCGTCCGCGTGGCGGGGGGGGGGGCGTGCCGCGCTAGCGGCACGCACGCCTAAGCCGCCGCGCGCGCACCCCTCAGCCAACGCGCCCCGCAACGAGTACTGGTAAGGATGCCTTGGCAGGATACCTCACAACCCGTGATTCGAAGCACGCCATGGCAGGCCCAATAATGTTTGTAAGTGAGGTTAACCTCGGGTTACCTTCCAACATCAAACTTAGGCACCAATACCGTAGATATCGGGGTATAAGACCCCCCCCCCCAATAAGAACCCCCCGGTTTAGTGAACGAGGGGCATCTGGCAGCAAGACCCGGGGTAACGTCTGTATAGATGTATATAGAACTATTATAGGAAAATATGGTATAGACCCCCCCCCCGAATAAGAACCCCCCGGTGTTAGCGACGGCCGGCGCTCGGCGACAGAACCCCGGGGGGTCTTATACCCCGATATCTACGGTACTGCCCAGACCATGCCAGCGTGTGTATACAAGTGCAGCACCATAATCACAGCCTGTGCGCCCGCCGCATTTCCTTAAGTCCCTAGGACTCCCTGCTCCCGTCTGGAGGGCAATTATATTAGTCATACATATATACATACTAGTAGTATTATTTCTGTAGAGACATGAGGGCATGACATTGTGTGCACCTCTATGGGGGGGAGGCCCAGGTCGGCTCCGCGGCCTGCCCTGCGGCGGCTGGCGGGCTAGCGCTCGGCGTGCCCAGCAGCGGCATGTGCCAATAGGCGTCCAGGTCGGGGGCAGGTTGACCCACCGCCGGGACGACTGACCGCCATTCTGCTATCATGATGATGATCACCAGGCCTGAGATTTGATCCTGAAGTTGGCTGCTCCGAGGCCCTGCAACTTGCTGCCTAATACAGTACTGCACCTCCAACTATCAGTAGTGAACAATCCCTAATGCGGGAGGAACCTGACAGGTGGCTGACTCACTGACACGTGCAGCCGGGGGGGCAAGATGCCAGGCGGAAGCCTGTGGGGATGGGACGTGCATCAGGTGGGACGTGTCTGGGACGCTGTCTGAGACTCACAGAAGGCTGGCTATGGCACCACGGTGACCTGTGGCAGCTGGAAGCACCCCAAGGCAAAATTCTTGCTGCCCCTTTCCAGGCCGTGCTCTCTCACCTGCGTTGGCTCTCTGACGCGTACAGCGCAAGGCTGCCAGCTGCGCCTCCGCCTGGCAGTGCGTTGCCGCTCCTTGCGAAGAGGACTTGGAATGTCCCTGCCGCGCTCAGACTTCGCTCTGGGTTGCGGGGGGGGAGGGGCTTCTTGCCGCACCCCTTCTCCGCCTCCTCACCCTTTCTCTGCCTCCTTCTGGTCGCGCAGCAGCTGCTGTCGCCCTCCAATGGCGGCCGCAACGTTGCCGCCTCGAGCTCCTTGCATCTGCAATCCTCCCCCCCCCCTAGCTTGAGGAGCTCTAGGCTGTTTCTGTTGAAGGGGGGCACCCACCAGCGTTGCGAGCAAGGCGCGTGTGCTGCCTGCCTACAGCCACTGCCGCTTTCACCCTGGTATGGCACCCCTGGCACCGCCTCCGCACCTCTGGCACCGCCTCCGCACGTCGCCGCCCCAGGCCAAAGCAGCACCCCGTTTCCGTTTTTTCGCGAAGCGCCCTTCGCGTCCGCCAATCAGGTTTGCGCGAATCCCAATCCTACGAAGTGAGGGGACGAAGGCGGCGGAAGGCGGCCACCGTTTGTGCCAGTACGGAACTATGCGGGGGCACACCCTGGCGGTGCCGCTGGCAACACCGCGCCACCCGCCATCACCATTTGCGACTCCTGATTGATGGCGTGGGGTTCCTTGTACCCCCGCGCCGCGCCACCGTTCTTCGAAACGACAACGGCTTCCGGGTGTCGAATTCGGCGCTGATCACTTGAAGCAGCAGCATCTCCAGGCGTGTGTGTGTCTAAAGTCGTGTGCCACCCCCCTCCCCCCCCCCCCCCGGGCGGCGCTCTGCGCAGCCCAAGCACTGGCTTACCCGTGTGAGTTTGGCCGCATTCCGGTCATGCGGCTGCGCCTTCTGCCAGCATGGGCCTTCCTGCTGGGGCTGTGCACTTGCCTGCAGAGCGTCGGGTCCATCTCCGTGCCCCCCCTAGGCCGGACAAGCGGAATTGAGGTGCGTCGAGGTGTCGTGACGCTGGTTTTCCAGCACGCACACACGGATCGAGGGTGTGCCCAGCTCAGCAGTCGGTAGGGGCTTGCTGCATGCGCTGCTGAGGTGCACCTCGCCATCCTGTGTCCACCTTCGCAGCGCACCCTGTGGGTGCATACCCCGTGTGACTGGTTTGGCGACCATCTTGACGAGGCGAACAAGTACGATGTCATCGCGGTATGCCGCAACAAGCACACATGGGGCTCCTGCCACTCCGCATGCGCGGAACTTGGCATAGCTTACGTGGATGAAGACCAGTGCGTCCCTCACCAAAGCAGGGATCCCTGGAGATGCCAGGGTGACGACGAATGTTTCAAGTGCAACAAAAACGCACCAGATCCTGGTGAGTGTGTGTGTGTGTGTGTAACACACAATTGGCTTACCCCCGGCCGCCGGCACTAACGGCCGCTGTTTGCAGTTTGATGGTTTTGTGTTGTCGCTTTGCGCGTGGCTCCTGTGCCCCAGGGCTGCTTTCAAGGGAGCCGCTCGATGCCACAATACTGTGTGCAGTGTGTCCCTTGAATAAGTTTCGTAACTTGAAGTTAGTTGTACGTTAAGCCAAACCACGACATGGCTGTCACTCGTACGCCAAACCACAAGTCCTGCTGGTCCCCCCTGCCGATGTGCAGAGTCTGACCCGTGCGCAAATGTTGAGTGCGGGAATGGTGGCACATGCGCTGCGGATGGCGAATCCTTCAAGTGCAAGAACTGTCCGAACGGCACCAAGTCTGATGGCACATGCAAAGGCGCTGCAGCAGCTGGTGAGCCCCCAGGTTGTTCAATTTGTGCACACAACCTGACACGCCTGTTAAATCGAAGCGAAAATGCTGTTACTTGTATGCAGTGCTCAGCTTCAAGTTAGGCTACAGGATGCAGAGCCACACAAGTGCTGCTCTTACTTGCATGTAGGATGTGCCATACGTATATACGGCAGCTACGGCGTATCCGTATACACGGCGCATATACCGTAGATGAGCGCTTTGAGGCCCGTAGATTCCATATACGTACGGTGCCATTCACTCCACTGGCAGGCGCCTGCTGGTGCCTGCAGTGCCTGCCATGGCTGCCAGTGCTCGTGGCTCACCGCCAGAGTGCCGCCGCGAGGCATCAGGGGCCTACGAGGCGCCATGCAAGCATAAAAAGTGTGGTCAGGCTAAGCTGTGGTTGACTTGAAGCTGGCGAACAGGCTGCCGGTGCACACCGGGTCCCGCCGACCGCCACCAAGGCGTGCCAGGCACCCAACAACTTTGAGGTGGCCACTGCTGGGCTGCAGCTGTAACAGTTGCTGCCAAAGCACCAGTAGCAGTGGGCTGCGGCACCAGCAACGGTGCCGACCCTGCGGCCTGCTGCTGCAGCCAAGGGGTCGTCAGCAGCACTGCCCGTTTCGTCACGGCAGGCAAGCTTGTAGGCATGATGATCACAGGCAACGGTAGTCAGGATGGTAACAGCTGCTAGATAAGCAATCGCTTCTTGAGCGGCTAGCTGGGAGGGTGCACGAACCCGCAGTGCTCATGAGCCAGCATTTGCGTGCAGGGTGCAGGTTTTTTGGAGGATGTTCACTCTTTGACAAGTGTGTTCATGAACAATGCTGTGCTAAAACGCAAGCAATAAACATGAAACCGAGAAATTGCTTGTAAGTAAACACCCCTTAAAGGCCGTGCACCATTGCAAAAAGGGGTTATATACGTTATATACTGTAGTAGTACGTTATACTTCGAAGTATGCGGTTACATGTGGGCGTCAAATATACGGATTGGCACAACCCCACTTGACAATGTATGCCAAGCCACACAAGTGCTGCTGGTGCCCCCTGCCGATGCGCAGACCCGTGCACAAATGTTGAGTGCGGACATGGTGGCACATGCGCTGCGGATGGTGAATCCTTCAAGTGCAAGAACTGTCCGAACGGCACCAAGTCCGATGGCACATGTAAAGGCGCAGCAGCAGCTGGTGAGCCCCTGGTTGCTCAATGTGTGCACACAACTTATTGCTGATCCGAAGCGACACTGCTGTTGCTTGTAGCAGAATGCAGAGGCCACACATTGTCAAGTGCTGCTGTTACTTGAGGTTGTATGCAAAGGCCGCACAAGTGCTGCTGTTACTTGTATGCCAAGCCACACAAGTGCTGCTGCCCCCCCCTGCCGATGCGCAGACCCGTGCGCAAATGTTGAGTGCGGGAATGGTGGCACATGTGCTGCGGATGGTGAATCCTTCAAGTGCAAGAACTGTCCGAGCGGCAACAAGTCCGATGGCACATGCAAAGGCGCTGCGGCAGCTGGTGAGCCCCTAGGTTGCTCACTTTGTGCACACAACCTGCGACGACTGTTGGCAACTTGCTTCAAAGCGAAGATGCTGTTCCTTGGATGCAGAGCCACTGTATGCAGAGCCACACAAGTGCTGCTGTTACTCGTATGCCAAGCCACACAAGTGCTGCTGGTCCCCCCTGCCGATGCACAGACCAGTGCGCAAATGTTGAGTGCGGGAATGGTGGCACATGCGCTGGGGATGGTGAATCCTTCAAGTGCAAGAACTGTCCGACCGGCACCAAGTCCGATGGCACATGCAAAGGCACTGCTGGTGAGCCCCTAGGTTGCTGAGTTTGTGCACACAACCCGCGACGCCTGTTGCTGCGAAGTGCAATGCTGTTACTTGTATGCAGAGCCACACATTGTGACACAAGTGCTGCTGTTACTTGCATTACACATATAATACGGTAATATTATACACATGTCAAGCCACACATTGTCAAGTGCTGCCGCCCTCCCCCCGCCGATGCACAATGCCATATTCCTCCTACGCATTTTTGCGGAATGGAGCCTTGCACAAGGGGGAAAAGGGACTGGCAGTTGACACAAGTTGGTCTATATGGCTGAGCTTTGCCAAGGCAGATGCCAGTTGTGCTTGCCCTTTGTGATGTTGCTCTAAGTGCATGTTTCGTTCTTGAGTTGAGGTGCTGCTGTGTCTGCGCCAGGAACCTGTCCCTGTGCCTGACCATATGGGTTATCGTCATACTAAGCAGTACCGTCACCTTTGACTTGTGCGTCCACGTGCTGCAGGCACGCCCCCCAACCCAGCGGCGTGCGACGGCGTGGAATGTGGGCAAGGTGTCGACTGTGTCGTGACAACAGATGGCAAGGCTTCCTGCCCTGGCTGCCCCAATGGTACACTCGCTGACGGCACATGCCAAGGTGCGCCGTTGCTGCGAGGCTCAGCACCGAGCAAGCTGGTCTAAGTCTCATGTGATTGCGTGGGCCAGGTGTGGTCGCTCCCTGTCAACAGCAGCTGTTCCCCTGCCAATTGCGTCATGGTACGTTGCCAGCTCTAGCCAAGGAGCACCGCACAGCGCCGGCCTGAGGCTGCAGCAGCTGGCTCTTGAGCAAGCGGTAGCTGCGAAGGTTGGCAGTGCAGCAGGCGCCTGTCCCAGCGGCCCGGGAGGCGGCAGCATGCGCTGACTTGGGGCATTATAGTATGATAACATGGCTGTGTGGAGGCGCAATACTAGTAGTACGTGTGATACCTGACGTTGTGTGATGCGTGGGGGGCGGCACAATGTAGCCATGCGTGGGGGGCGGCAAAATGTACGCCCGTACAACCTAGTAGACATTGGCACTTCGAAGTGCGATGTGCCTGCTGCAAGTGGACATGACATTCAATTTGGTGTTGGAATGGAGACTTGCACGAGGCGATCTGTGAAGCGCGGTTGCTCTGTACTTAATTGTGGTATACCTGAGCTTGAAGTTTGTCAAGGCAGATGTCAGCGTGCTCGCCCTATATCATGGTGCCAAGTGCATGTTTCTTTCTTGAGTTGAAGTGCTGCTGTGGCTGCGCTAGGAACCTGCCCCTGCCCCTTACCAAATGGGTGATCGTTATCGTCACCCTTGACTTGTGCGGCCACGTGCTGCAGGCCCGCCCCCCACCCCGACGGCGTGCGACGGCGTGGAATGTGGGCAAGGTATCACCTGCGTCGTGACAACAGATGGCAAGGCCTCCTGCCCTGGCTGCCCCAACGGTGAAAACGCTGACGGCACATGCCAAGGTGCGCCATTGCTGCGAGCACCAAACGAGCTTCCAGTCCCTCAAGCTCACGTGATTGCGCGGGCTAGGCGTGGTCGCTCCCTGTCAGCAGCAGCTGTTCCCCTGCCAATTGCATCATGGTACGTTACCAACTCGAGCCAAGCAGCACCGCACAGCGCCGGCCTGCTATCGGGCTGCAGCAGCGGTAGCTGCAAAGGTTGGCAGTGCAGCAGGCGTCTGTCCCAGCGGCCCGGGAGGCGGCAGCATATTCTCTTTGGGCATACTAGTAGCAGGGCCGTGTGGGGGCGCGATACTAGTATTACATGTTATATCTGACGTAGTGTGATGCGCCGGGGGCAGCACAATGTAGCCATGCATGGGGGGCGGCACAATGTACGCCCGTACAACATAGTATACGTTGGCACTTCGAAGTGCGATATGCCTGCTGCAAGTGGACATGGCATTTGTGCGGAATGGAGCCTTGCACGAGGCGATCTGTGAAACGTGGTTGCTCTGTACTTATATGCCCGAGCTTGAAGTTTGCCAAGCCAGATGCCAGTGTGCCTGTCCTATATTTACAATGGTGCCAAAGTGCATGTTTCCTTCTTGAGTTGAAGTGCTGCTATGTCTGCGCCAGGAACCTGCCCCTGCCTCTGACCAAGTGGGTGATCGTTACCGTCACCCTTGACTTGTCCGTCCACGTGCTTCAGGCCCGCCCCCCACCCCGACGGCGTGCGACGGCGTGGAATGTGGGCAAGGTGTAACCTGTGTCGTGACAACAGATGGCAAGGCCTCCTGCCCTGGCTGCCCCAATGGTGAAAACGCTGACGGCACATGCCAAGGTGCGCCATTGCAGCGAGCATCGAGCAAGCTGCCAGTTTTTCAGGCTCATGTGATTGTGTGGGCTAGGCGTGGTCGCTCCCTGTCAACAGCAGTTGTTCCCCTGCCAGTTGCGTCATGGTAAGTTGCCAACTCTAGCCAAGCAGCACCGCACAGCGCCGGCCTGGGGCTGCAGCAGCTGGCTCTTGCGCAAGCGGTAGCTGCGAAGGTTGGCAGTGCAGCAGGCACCTGTCCCAGCAGCCCGGGAGGCGGCAGCATGCGCTGACTTGGGGCATAGCAGGGCTGTGTGGGGGCGCGATACTAGTTATACGTGTCATACCTGACGTAGTGTGATGCGCGGGCCCCGGGGGCGGCACAATGTAGTCATGCGTGGGGGGCGGCACAATGTACGCCCGTACAACATCATATACGTTGGCACTTCGAAGTGCGATATGCCTGCTGCAAGTGGACATGGCATTTGTGCGGCATGGAGCCTTGCACAAGGCGATCTGTGAAACGCGGTTGCTCTGTACTAATAGTATGCCCGAGCTTAAAGTTTGCCAAGGCAGATGTCAGCGTGCTCGCCCTCTGTCATGGTGCCAAGTGCACGTGTCCTGCTTGAAATGAAGTGCTGCTGTGTCTGCGCCAGGCACCTGCCCCTGCCCCTGCCCCTGACCAAATGGGTGATCGTTACCGTCACCCTTGACTTGTGCGTACACGTGCTTCAGGTCCGCCCCCCACCCCGACGGCGTGCGACGGCGTGGAATGTGGGCAAGGTGTAACCTGCGTCGTGACAACAGATGGCAAGGCCTCCTGCCCTGGCTGCCCCAATGGTGAAAACGCTGATGGCACATGCCAAGGTGCGCCACTGCAGCGAGCACCGAGCAACCTGCCAGTCTTTCAGGCTCATGTGATTGCGTGGGCTAGGCGTGGTCGCTCCCTGTCAACAGCAGCTGTTCCCCTGCCAAATGCGTCATGGTACGTTTACGCAATTGCCAACTCTAGCCAAGCAGCACCGCACAGCGCCGGCCTGGGGCTGCAGCAGCTGACTCTTGCGCAAGCGGTAGCTGCAAAGGTTGGCAGTGCAGCAGGCGCCTGTCCCAGCGGCCTGGGAGATGGCAGCATGCTCTCTTTGGGCATACTAGTAGCAGGGCCGTGTGGGGGCGCGATACTAGTATTACGTGTTATACCTGACGTAGTATGATGCGTGGGGGGCGGCAAAAGGTAGCCATGCGTGGGGGGCGGCACAATGTACGCCCGTACAACATAGTATACGTTGGCACTTCGAAGTGTGATATGCCTCAGGCTGTTGCAAGTGGACATGACATTTGTGCGCAATGGAGCCTTGCACGAGGCGATCTCTGAAACGCGGTTGCTCTGTACCTACAGTATGCCCGAGCTTAACGTTTGCCAAGGCAAATGTCAGTGTGCTTGTCCTATATCATGGTGCCAAGGGCATGTTTCCTTCTTGAGCTGAAGTGCTGCTGTGTTTGCGCCAGGAGCCTGCCCCTGCCCCTGACCAAATGGGTGATCGTTACCGTCACCCTTGACTTGTGCGTCCACGTGCTTCAGGCCCGCCCCCCACCCCGACGGCGTGCGACGGCGCGGAATGTGGGCAAGGTGTAACCTGCGTCGTGACAACAGATGGCAAGGCCTCCTGCCCTGGCTGCCCCAATGGTGAAAACGCTGATGGCACATGCCAAGGTGCGCCATTGCAGCGAGCACCGAGCAAGCTGCCAGTCTTTCAGGCTCATGTGATTGCGTGGGCTAGGCGTGGTCGCTCGGAGTCCCTGTCAACAGAAGCTGTTCCCCCACCTGCCAGAGCTGCCTATGCTTGCCGTTACTGCCACGGCGCTCATTTCGGCAATAATTCAAACCTTCTACAACTACAGCAGTACGTAGTGTGGAGTCCCGGAAAACTGCGGGGAAAAAGAGGAGAAGGCTTTGAGGGACGAAGTTTGTGACACTGTCTTTTGCGCGGCCTTGTCCATGATGCCGCAAGAGCTGCCTAGCAGCTGGCTTATGCACCGCACAAGCAGCAGTGCCTCACCCAGGCCAGTGCTAGCAATTGGTCGAAAACCTGCCACAGCCCACCATTACGGGCAGTGCTTGAGCAAGGTGATCATACTTCCCGCCACGCACACAGTTGCTGGCACAACTTGTTGAACCGGCCTGAAAGGTGGCAGGGCTGTACCACCTTTCTTCCGAAAACACCACCACCTTGGGCTGCATATATATATTCAAGTGGCTGTAGCAGCTGCGCGTCACTATAGCACAACTGTAGTGCAGTCAGTGCGGCGGCATTGCCTTATGGCATTTGTGGGTTTGCCTGCTCCCACAAGCACCGCACGTGCACAGCCGCCGCTGGCACTTTACTGACACGCGATGTGCACTCCACAATAATGCAGCAAAGTAGCACAATTGAGGCAGGCTCTGCTACTTAAAAGCGGCATGGGCGAACTCTTGAGGTAGACCCTTGGCAAGTTCCAAAGCTGGGAAGGCCAGCGCTCCACCATACACCAAAGAAGTCACTTACAGGTTGTAAATGCCATTGCTGAAAAAAGGAGAGGTTCGGCACTCTATATTACTAATGTAGTGAAAAGCATGCCAGTGGGAGGGAGAGAGGCTGTTGGGTGTAGGGGGCCCGGCACTGCACTACTCAATCATGAAAAGCATGCACAAACCAATGTGTGTGTGTGTGTAGATGTACTTCAAGAAGTATACATGACAATGTGTGCATACATTATGCACTCACACACATACACACAAATTCCGTTGGAAGTCTGCAGCACATGTGTATGAGAATACTCTTGAGTACATGCTGTTTAGCCCAATACTCTTGAGTACATGCAGCCTCCTTTAGTGTGTGTTGTGGTTGTTCTTTGCGCTCTACTCCTCTTAGACTCTAGAGAAGCAGTTTCTAGGACCTCCTGCAGTAGCTGTTGTTGTTCTTCGTACACAGGTGTTGCACATGCAGCACGACACACACAGTAGTGTCAGCAGCGTGCGCAGGCGGGGGTGGGCGCCAGCAAGCCAGCCCGCCCTCCCCTCGCTGGCCCAGTTGCCCAGTGGCGAGAGGGGCTTGTGTAGGGCCTAAGGACCGTATTGCTCGGTAGGCGGTGCTGGCACAGACCCAGAAGGGGAGCCTGTTCCTGCTCAGCAGGACAGCCACACAGCTGCCACCTTTGCCAACTTGGAAACCGTTGGGATGCAAACGGCGCGGGCCCCGGGGGGTGGGAAAGTCACTGACACTCAGTGGGACAGTCACGGGTGCGCTTCAAGTGACACTGTGCTGACAAAGTGCAAACATACACATATGCACACACACACAAACACACATGCGCGCGACAGTTCCTGCACTACCTGCCTGTATGTATATTAAAGTTTTACTTAAGTGGAAGTGCATAACTATATATACCTCACATACATGTAGTAGTACTACGCGTAATAATTGCCACGTTGAGCTTGTCAACCTGGGGGCAAGTGGCCAACACTGTCTGCAGATAAGGGTGGCAAGTGGGGGTGTACACGGTTAGATAGGGATACATCTGCGTAGAACTACGCCGACACATGCGGAGCCGGCGTGTATAACGTGCTAGTTGTGCCTATGCACACACTTGCCCTATACTAGAAGTACATACTCAGTACCACTGTGGCGCCGTGTGTCAAGTATACACTGCAGAAGTACTATAGTAAATATTCTAAGGTATTTAACATAGGTTACGAGCTCACATAAATACGCTCTCTGTTGTTTGTGTGAACGTTTTCCATCCCCGCACTCACCTTGCCTGCAGGTGCTGCGAGGTCTAATTATAACCTCTGTGGAACAGACCTCCAAGATGCTGCCGTAAAGTGCAAGGGCGGCAGCTGCTCGACCACGGGGTCTAGTGGATGTGATGCAGCAGCTGGGGACACTTGCTGGGAGTTTGTCGACAAACCACCCTGCACCGCCACCGATGCCGCCACATGTCCACTAATAGGTGACAAAACACCTTGCACGGAGAACAAGGATTGTCCTGGCGACAGGGAAACCGTGTGCTGCAGCGACTGGGGGTACTGCGACACGGCTAGCGATTACTGTCATCCGGACACCCAATGTACGACAAATGCCGAATGCACAGCTGGGCCAGGCCTGTGCTGCTCGGTTTTCGGATTTTGCGGTCCAGGACCAGATTACTGCCCGGACAGGAATGACGCTGACTGCCAAAATTGCTGCAATGGCACGGTAAGGACTCTTTCGCAGGAGCAAACGCAGTTCGTGACAGTGCACTGCAGAATTGCATCAGACTGTGCCTGGTGTCAAGGTGCTGTTGCCCGGCCTGCGGGAGACAAATACCATATAGGTCGCAATGGTTGAGCAGCCAGCTGCCGTGGACAAACCTTGCAAAATGAGAAGTGCGAGTTGCACCACGACGTTGAGGGCATCACTGCATGACATGGGTAACTATATTCTGATCACAGTCACTGTGGTGTCACCGGCAGTCTGCAGAGCCTCTTAGGTCGAAGTCTCATTGGCATCAAATTGCATACCAGGTCTACAACTTTTACTTGTGATGTCTGATCTGAGCCGAGTTCATATTGCAGCGGCGTCTTCTCCCCCTTTAAGATTGTTGGCGTTTGCATGCACTCGCAGGAATCAATGCCTGCTCAGTCAGCTAACATAGTATCACCATGTCTTGTCGGTATGCACCGCTGCTGCAGTATGAATTGTGCGACCCCAACTGCAAGCCAGTGAAGCCGGAAGACAAATGCACTGCACCCACAGAGAAGGTGAGGCTAGCAGAATGACGCTGCAACCGCCCAGGTAACCTGAAGCAAGTACTGGATGTGGCGTTGCCAGTAAGTGCACATGCAGTCGGGCAGTGTCACTGGGAACAACTGGCATGACCGTACGGCACAGACACTTAAAGCAGGTCTTTAAAATATTGCTTGGCGTGGAGCCACATGCTACCATAATTCAATCAAGTTGGTCATTCTTGTAGAAGTACCGGCTCGACACCGCAACCTGTGGAACTCGCCACCGTGACTGCTGCAATACAAGCAGTTTTTGTGGCAACAAATTTCCAAACGATCGTGGATAGACATCATGTGTTTACTACTGGGGGCCCGGCCGGGAGCCACTACTGCCAGCACTTGTTCTGACTTGTTTCATTTGCCTTGCACACCAAGTCTTCCGGCCAGTTTGGGAGTCAATAAAGCAAGTACTTAGACGTGGTACATGTGCACATGATACATGACATTTGTGTATAATACTGTATTATTGAAACATAAACTTATAAATGCTGTAGCTACTACTGTAACTTTTGTACCTTTCCTCCATGGAATGTACATTGATAAATGTGCCGTCGTGTTTCATGTTGGCCCAGGGGCAAGTGCTAGTTCGGCCAGTTTGTGGGGGGTTACGGTTACGGTATACCATGTTTGAGGCAGCCATTTGCGATGGCCATCTGATGTCTGGAGTGTGTAATGTGTAACACGTGGTGGCACAGTCCGGACCGAGCTGAGAACAGCCCTGGAGATTGCCATTCACTCTCGCCATGCCTCAAAATGCTTTCGGATCCCAGGTACCTCGAGGCGCACCTGTGCACGTCGGTTGTCAGTCCACACACCATTTAGAGACTTTGCGTTTGCACGTTCCTTACATGTTGGCACAGTTCTGAGTCAAATAACATACCTGACGTACAATTTTGCACACATTTAAAGACTTCGCGTTTGCATGTTCCTCACATTTCACAATGTCATGGTGGCGCACCTCAAATCGCATACAATTTTGCACACACGACAGCGAACCCTGCACCACCCTGCTGTGGTGGTCAGCGGTTGTGGTGGCTGGTCCCTAGATCTGAAAGCAGAATCTGATCTGAAACCCTATTGGAAGGGAAGTTGTTGTGGGTGGCAAATTCTAAAGTATGCCGGGGGTGACGGGGGGAGGGCGGGGAGGGACATATGGCTGGCCAGTCAGGGGGGTGGCGCATGCTCTGGGTCCCCCGCTGGCAGCTCAGTGGAAGGGGGGTGGTTTAGGTGTAAAAAGCGGTGCAGGCATACACCACTGATGACAGTCCTTCGCTGCTCAGATTGTGGTGTCAGATTATGTGTGCATGCCTCATTTCTTGCTCGCTGTCTGCCACCCTTGTCTGTCCGGCATGTTTGCAGAATGGATGTCATTGTGATAAAGACAACAACTGCCTCGTCCTTGGGCATGAGGAACTGATAAAGGAAGCAAACTCCTACTTGAAGGAAAGCCCTTACAATTATAATGCATGTGTGGAATGGGATGCTGACCTGGCGGACTATCTGTGGAAGAAGGGACTGCAAGACTGTCTTCAAGAGGTGTGCAAGGCCTTGAACATGCCCTTCACAGCAACACTCGTTGACCTGCCCGACGGTCTCGAACGCCTCGACCTCCCGGCGCGCGAGCTCACAACAACCTTCAACGACTGGGGGGGCAAGGGGCGTCGCCTAGCCAACACTTATGGTCTATGCAAAAATACCACAGACAAAAATGACAAAACGTGTAAGCAGTGTTTCGGCAAGAGCGGGAAGGTTGTTGTGGCCAACAATGTGAAGCCAGCATGCAGTTTACTAGTACAGCTGTGAGCACGTACTTTGAAGAGAAGTCGGGAACGAAACGTAGCATTTGAGGGTGTGCGCATGTGAAACAAGTCTGCACAGTCATTAGTCAGTCCTGGGCAGCCCTGAGACTTGAGCAGTCACGGTGACTGCAGCTTTGAAAGGGGATGTCCATCCAGGAGGTTTTAAAGGGGATCTTGACTCATGCCTATCCGTCCGTGCCTTGGTGCTTTTGCGTGCCTGAATGACTGTTGCTTGCCGAACAGCTCGTTGTGCCTGCAAACATTCGATGCGTGCAGAGTTGCATGCACCGTGGTTTAATCACTACTGCCTGATACTATCCTTGCATGGCTGTGTGAAATTACTACAGAAGTACTTCTCTAAGCGGAGTTGTTGTGTTTGTGCCTGTCACATACTGTGACAAGGTCCCGTACTTTGTCACATACTCTTGCCTTGCGCATATGTTGT
>JAULBY010015090.1:0-12969 GCA_032358315.1 Ophiocytium majus
ATGTTCTATAAACACATGTGAATGATCCTTCACCAAGCCCGCCTGTTGTGGTAAGGTCGAACATGTCACAGCACAAGCCTATAAATATCCTGAGAGTTTTTTGTTGGGGTGCTGGCAAGCTACTGCAGCGGACACAGAGGCCAACACCAATTTCGGCTCAAAAATTGATGAAATTCATGGATGAATTCGGGATGCCACGTGCCTTAAAAACCTGCAATTCGTTATAATAAAGTGATAAAAGGTCGCAAATAGCAGCCCACACTTCCAAAGTATCGGCTGGTGCCCTGCCGCCCTCCCTTTCTCTCTCCTCCTCCTTCTTTTCCCTTTTTTCTTTCCCTCCTTCTCAAAAAATATTCGCTTAAAGTTTCTGCCCTGCTACATGAAATATTCGCCGCCGCGGCCGGCCGCGGGGCGTGAAGCCATGCGCAGTGAGAGAGAGGGTTATCCAGAGCTAAAGCCTTGCAAGGGCATGCTTGCGATGCTCGCCGAAGACGGGATTCACAGCAGCACGGCAAGGCACTACACAACTCATGCCTTGGCAAACCTGCACAGGCCACGTGCGCAACAGCATCTGCATGCACGACGAGCGCACACACTGTGGCACAACGGTTGAGATGCAAGTCAACAGAATTGTGAATTCTGTCGACCAACAACGTGAATCGCAGGTATATGCACGAGCAAGGCATACAACATTTCACACATGCAGCGCAACGTAAGACGGACCCCAGTTTTGGCTCCGGCAAATTATGTACCATGTACTGGCATGTAATCCATTAGACTAGTGCTCTGGCAACATGTGCTGAGCATTGCCAGCTTTTTCGCTACCTATAGGATCCCTTTTTCTGGTCACGCGCCCCGTTTGCAAAGGGCTTTCCGCGCGCTAAGTGGAGTTGAATAGAAGGACTGGCACAAACTCCATGTGCATGCACAACGAGCGCACACGTGTACACTGTGGCACAAAGCACATCGGCTAAGATGCCAGTGAAGGGGATGTGGGAACTCTGTTGAGAGCAGAGACAACAAACTTGAAATGCAGGTGTACATAAGACGAGCAAGCCATACAAAACGTCACCGGGAATGGAAAGCAGCGTAACATATGTACACACGGGCCCCAGATTTGGCTCCAAGCAACCCATGTACTGGCACAGACTCGCATGCCACAGCACCGGCGTGCCAGCAAATGCCAGGAAGCACACCGCAGATCAGTTGCATGCCAGGGGAGGTGCAAGAGGAGCAGCCGCGAGCAAGCACAGGCATAGCAGCAGTTGCAAGGCACACTCATGCTCTTAATGCACATCACGGCAAGCCGGATGTCAGCTGCAATGTCGGTCCTCAATGACAAGGTCATGTGTCATTCATAATGTGTTGACGCATCCATAGGCGCGCACGTGTTGAAGCATTTGGGCCATGTTGTCGTTTTGTGTGCTGTGTGGCGGCTGCGACATGCTGGCACGCAGCTGAACGAGCAACTGCTGTAGCATGGTGTCGCTGCTGCACCCGCGCTGCGTGACACTGCCAGGGCTGCCACACATTTGGCGGCCAGCTATAGTATGCTGCCTGCAGCAACCACACGGCGTTGTAGTACCTCTGGCACTGCGGCACCAGCCATTGCCGCAGCTGCTGTGGTTGCTGCGCAGATACGGCACTCGCCGACCTACCACCATGGTGACCACTGGTGGGCAGTGGGCTGTGTCGGCAACAAAACAGTAAGCCAAAGCGATTCCACTGGCTTGCCACTGGCGTACCTTGTGTGGTTTACTGGTGCTCAGCAGCAGCCACTGCTGAGCCACCCACCAGGTGGTGAGCTCTCGTCCGCTCCTGCTGTGGCAGCAGCTGCGCCCGCGATTCCCGCAGCTCGTCTGGCGCCACCCACTCCCGCGTCCAGTGCTGAGCACAGCTGCCGCTGCATGTGCTGGGTTGCTCAGCACCTCAGCATACCGCTTAGCAGCAGCAGCAGCAGCCGCGCCCGTAGTTGCTGGATCGCCTCCGTGTGCTCAGCAGCACAACTTGAACAGCTCAGCAGCAGCTCACACTCCACCTTGTCCATGCTGCTCCGTAGCTGCCAACGGCTAGCGGGACGCCGTGCCGCTGCTGCTGAGCAGGTGCTGCACCCCCGCCTCACCACCGCACTTGTGCCATGGCGCCAGCTGCGGCATCTGGCACATTACAGCCGTGCCGTAGGGCTCCACAGCCGCTGCTGTGCTCAGCAGCAGCTGGTACTACCGTGGTGCTGAGCAGCTGCCGGGCGCCTCAAATCGCACCTCACATCACCGATGTGGGAGGCATTATGTCGCAGGATGGGCGGCTGGACTGCTCAGCAGCAGCAGCAGCGCTCATCAGCAGCAGGCGCGCCCGCCCATGGCCACATGCCACCTGTGTCAGAAGGCCATCACACTCTGCGGCGCTCAGCAGCAGCTGGTACTGTCGCCTGTTCAGCAGCGCCAGGGGCACCTGGCCGTGCTCAGCAGAGCAGCCGCGCCCCCTCACAGCCGCACTCCAGAATATTCCCGCGCAGGTGGCTGTGCTCAGCAGAGCAGCCGCACCTCCATGAGCTCGAGAATTTTGCCGCGCACTTGGCGGTGCTCAGCAGAGCAGCCGCTCCCCCTCACAGCCGCACTCCAGAATTTTCCGGCGCAAGTGGCTTTGCTCAGTAGAGCAGCCGCACCCCCTCACCGCCGCACCTCCATTAACGCCAGAATTTTCCCGTCCACTTGGCTGTGCTCAGCAGAGCAGCCGCGCCCCCTCACAGCCGCACTCCATAATAATACCATGCAGGTGGCTGTGCTCAGTAGAGCAGCCGCGCCCCCTCACAGCCGCACCTCCATAAACTCCAGAATTTTCCCGCGCACGACCATGTGGAAAAATACCACGCTGGAGTCGAGCAGCGCCGGCGCCAGCACGCACAGCGCAAAGATGTAGCGGTAGGCGTCAGCGGTCCAGCCGTTGAGGACCATGGCCAGCACGGACGCCAGGCCCGCCAGGTGCAACAGCGTGCAGCACAGGTGCAGGCCCACCTGAGGCGGTGGGGACAGAAGTGGGGAGTGGTTGGCATGGTGTCAGCCGCTGGGCAGCACTGCTGCTGTGTGTGCACACGTGGTTTCCATACAACTGTAGGGCCGCGGATAGTAGTGGGGAGCGGGTTTACGTGGCATGTCAGCTGGTGTGTGCTTTGTGTGTGAGTTGCAACGCGGTTCCCTTGCAAATGTAGTGCCGTAAGGAGCAGCGGGGCTGCTGCATGGCATCAGCTGGTGCTGCTGTTTGTGCGTGTGTGTGTGTGACAATACATGGCACACACATAAATTGTTACCGCAGAAGCAGCTTGGGTGGTGTCAGCTGGTGCTGCTGTTGTGTGTGTGTGCATGCGCGGTCTCCTTGCTTATCATTCTTTTGGAGGTGTATTTCGCATGCCAGAGCCCTGCCTGGTGGTGCATGCCATGCAGGCGCGCGTGCGCCCCCAGCAGCAGTTCGCAACCACTGCATACGTGTTGCTGTAGATAATTCCCTGACAGTGACAGCACAGTGTGACGCGGCGAATCCCTTCACTCGCACTTTAGTTCGCTGTGTTTCAGTGTGGTATACCCATGCGATTGAGTGCGGGGTCGAGAGGCCTGTCACCGACCACATGATTGTTGTACAAACCATGTAATGCATCATCTGACTTGGTGTGGGTCCCGCCTTAGTGCAGGGTGCGAGACAGAGGACACCCGCCCACAGCAAATTGCGGCTGTGCTATACCACTTGTCAAGATGTACAGTACTACTGCCCTGCTTCGTTCACATTTGCTTCAGCAGTACACACATCAGCAGGGCAAACAGTTGCGATTTTGTGGCTGCAGCTCCACGGCAGAGGCGAATGCTGTCTTTGCTGACTTGGCGCCACAGGTGCGCGTGAGCTGCTCCTGAACTGGGAGCATGAGGCTTTCGCAGCCCTCACACAACGCATTCCTGTCCTGCTGCGCTGCGGCATACCAGGATGTGCAAACCTTGCTCTAGGACAGAGCAGTGCTGCCGCTGCTGCTGCCACCGATGGCACTGGTGCGGTGCCTATTTGGCACCAATGAAAACAGTAGAACCAGCCGCACACACACGTTAGCTAACCAACGCGCACGACCTCAAATGTCACTATGTACTGACTAACACTCAACCACCCTACTTCAACTTGTTAACGGTCAGAAAAAAATAGGTGAGTCTGTACCTGGTGCAGCGTGAGCCCACTGGCGAAACCCGCCAGCTCCACCGCGAAGCATACGAAGGAGACGCTCAGCAGCACGTACAGGTTCGTCTGCACCTCCTGGTACTCCGCGTTCTGCTGCGCCACCGTCACGTTGTGGTCCACGGTCACCCCTATCAGAGCCCGACTGGAGGTGAAGATGGTGCAGGTGGCGATGAGGTGCAGCATGAGGAAAGAGAACCGGGCGGGTACCAGGGCTCCGATGGAGTGGAACATGGTGCAGCTGTAGCGGGCTGCTGCTGCTGCTGCTGCCCAGTGCACGTGCTTCCAGCGTCGCCGTCGTTGTTGTGCTGTTGTGTCGACCACAGTTCCACGCAACGCAGGGTTCACACATGGTTTGCCTTCTTAGGAGTGTTAGCCTGAAGCGAAGTGGCGGTTGGTTGCGCGTCAATCAATGTGCACAGGAAACCACAGCAGCACACTGGAGCAGCAGCAGGCGGCGCGGGAGTGCTGCGGCGGGCGATGCGACTGGCTGGCAGGGTACCAGCAAGGTGCTGTGTCCCTCAGCTCGCACCATGTCTACCGAGGAAAACGAGCTGGCAGCAGCGCTCGAGGCACTGACTGTAGGAGGCAACAGCAGCTGCACCACCAGCGGCGAGCCCACAGCAGCAGCTGCTGCTCAGGCAGCGAAGGCAGGGCAGCAGGTGGCTCGCTATGTGGATGGCGTCGCCAGCAGCGTGCGGGCTGCAGCGGGAAGGGAGACGCAGCTGGCGAAGCTGTGCGTGGAGCACGGACCCACTCTCGAGAGGATCGCCAAGGCGGGCATTCGCAAAACCAGCAACTCCACTGATGCGCTGGAGCTCAGCGGGAGGGCACTGGGGGCCATGGCGCAGGTGGGGGCAGGCTCCCAGCCAGCTGGCGCTAGCAGCAGTGTGCCGCTGCTGTGGGCGATGCTGTACCAAGCCCTGAACAAAAGCATTGAGCTCGGCTGCTTCGAGCTCGGAGTGGGAATCGCGTCCACGCTGTGTACATGCGTTCGCAAGTGGTCGACGAGTCTCGGCAGCAACACCAGCAGCAAGTGGAGTGGCGCCACCACCATTGCCACCACCGCCAGCAACAGCAGCAGCAGCGGTGTACGGAACACCAAGGCCAGGGGTGGCGCCAGAAGACCCGCCAACTCGCAGCAGCAGCAGCAGCAGCAGCTGGCAGGGCAAGCACGCTCAGCAGGAGCAGCAAAGGGCACATGCTCAGCAGCACCAGCAGCAGGCGAGCTGGGTGCCTTCCCCTTTCCGCCCCAGTCCGGCGTGGCGCTGGACATGGCGCGGCTGGTCTGCGGCGCCATCGTCAACGCCGCCATTGCGTGCGTCAGCTCGCGCGACGCCTCCCTACTTCAAGTCCTAACTTCAACACCCGGCAGCAGCAACCGCGCACTGCTGGTAGGGCCGTCGGCGCACGCGTGGCTGCGGGCGCTGGCTGCCGCAGGCGCTGCCGACACTGCCGACACCTACAGCCACCAGCTCTTCCAGGTGCTGTCACGGGCGGCAGCAGCGGTGGAAGCGGCGGGCGGCGGTGGCGCCGCCGTCCATGCCCTGGCGGCGCATGCCGCTGCACTGGAGTGCCTGGCGCTGAAGCAGGGGGGGAGTTTTGACCCGGTGCACTTCGTGGAGAACGTTCTTCGGGCGGGTGCGGCAGCGGAACGCGTGGTCTCCACCGGCACCCCACCGCCCGACACAGCTGCCGCAGCCATAGTGGAGGTGTACTCCCGGTGCCTCGAGCACTTGAAAACGCAGCATGGCGGTGGGTGGCCGCCGGCAGGCAGCGGCGGTGTCGGCGGCAGCGGTGGCGTGCCGGTGGTGGCGTATGTGGAGTGGCTGCGGCACTTTGCAGCGCTTCAGCTACGGGCGGGCGGCAGTGTCGCCGCGCGCGGCACGCTGCAGCTGGCGCTGCGGTACGTCGCCCCGTTCTGTGCGCAGCAGGAGGGCGGTGAGTTGCGGTGTGCGGCGGAGGCGCTGCAGGCGCGCGCGTGCCAAGCCCTTCTGCAGCTGCAGCTGGCAGAGGTTATGCAGGCAGCGGCGTCCTCTGCAGCAGTAGCAACGGGTGCACCTGCAGCAGCAGCACCACAACAGCAGCAGCGGCGGCGGGCCACCGCGCGCCCGGCCCCTACCCAGGCCGCTGCTGCCGTTCCCCCTGCCACCACTGCTGTGTCAGCGCAAAGGGCCTTATTGGAGGCTCTGCAGCTCTTGGACGGGTGCACGGCTGCTGCTGAGCAGCTGGCTGCAGGCGGCGGCAGCGGAGCAGCGGCGGCGGCGGCGCTGGCGGCAGCTCTCAAGGCTTGGCGCGCGGCGCGCAGGGTCCCCGCCCTGGCAGCAACTTCAACCCCAACTTCAACTGGTGAGCGCCTGCATGTGGCGGCGCTCCGCGCGCTGGGCGACTTGAGCCGCGCGCTGGCGCAGCTGCAGGCGCAGGCGGGGGCGGACGCGCCTTCTGCTGAGCACCTGGTGGATGC
This sequence comes from Ophiocytium majus, assembly GCA_032358315.1. Taxonomy (NCBI): domain Eukaryota; class Xanthophyceae; order Mischococcales; family Ophiocytiaceae; genus Ophiocytium; species Ophiocytium majus. Next base: position 6,677 of record JAULBY010015090.1, read on the forward strand.
CGCACTCGACGCCTATGCGCGCTGCGCCGGCACGGCGTGCGCCTCTGCCGTGACGTCCGCACATCTGTGCGCAGCAGCAGCGGCGCTGGCGGCAGCGGAGCCTCTTGTGGACCCGGCAGGAGGCGGCGGCCTGGCGCAGGTGCGCGTGGGCACGGCGGCTCTCTGGAAGCTGGCGGCGGCGTGGTTTGCGCTGGGAAAGTGCCAGCAGCAGCTGGCAGCGGCGGAGGCAGCCCCCTCCTGTGATGCCGCTGCCGCTGATGCCGCCGCCGCAGCGGCGGCGGTGACTGCAGCAGGGGCGTTGGCGCGCGGCTGCGCCCTCATGGAGCAGTGGGTGCTGAGCACCTGCGGCAGTGCTCAGCAGCAGGCGTGCACCACGGCGGCGCGCTGTTTGGAGGAGTGCCGGCTGGACCACAGGCTGGTGCTGCTGGCGGGGGTGCTTCACCGGGTGGGCGAGCCCCGCCTCGCGGTGCTGGCCGCGTGCCGCGCGGTCGCACTGAGCCCGTCGCTCCGTTCCGCAGAACTTTCCTCAAGAAATTCTGCGGAAAGTGCTGTATTGGGCGGCACGCCGGATGCGGGGCTCGCGTCGGTGGCGCAGGCGTTTACCATGTACAGGCTGGCGGCGAAGGAGGCGGGGAATGCTGCTGCTGAGCACAAAGCATCTGCTGAGCACACCTCTGCTCAGCAGCCGCAGGCGCTGCTCGAGGTGGAGCGCTACCTACATGGCGACACCCCCCATGGCGCCACTACCTGCTGCGTTGCGACATCAGTGTGGAGTCTCCAGGGGGCGCTGGCGGCACCGGCGGGTGCCGCGGCGGCGGCAGCGCTCGCGGTGGCGGCCTGCCACAGCTCCCACGTGTGGCGTGCGCAGTCCCAGGAGGTGCTCACAGCCTGCGCCGCCAGCCACCACGCTTGCCTGCAGCCCCTGCTTCACCAAAAACCAGGGGGCGTGCCGCAGGAGTGGCGCCGCGCCGCGCTGTGCCACGCGGCACTGTTCGCGCACGAGCACTTGTGTGCGGCCGTGCACTTTGCTTTCAGCCCCGGGAGCGCTGGCGACGGTCTGCAGGCGGGGCTGCGGTGCGCGGACTCCGCTGTGCAGGCGCTGCGGCAGAGTGGTGGTGGCGCCACCGGCGGTGGCGCAGTGGCGGTGGAGCTGGCGAGGCTGCAGCTGGCGAGAGCGCTTCTGCAGCGGGACGCAGGCGCCTACGCCGACAGCGCGGCTGCGCTCGCTGCGGCGATGGACGCCTGTGCGCAGTGGCACCGAGGTGCTGCGGCGGAGACAGCAGCGGGTGGAGGGGGAGTGGCGGAGGCGGCGGCGGCGGCGCGCGTGCTGCAGGCGCTGGCGCACCACTTTGCGGCGGATGGGCAGCGGGCGCGCGCGGCGGCGGCGGCGGCGCTGCGCGCGGAGCTGCTGAGCAGGTCACATGTGCTCAGCAGTAGCAGCGGTGGGGAGGTGCGCAGCAGCAGCGGGAGCGGCGTGGAGGACTCTGACTCCGAGTGCAGCGGCGACTCGGATTCAGACAGCAGCGGCGAGGAGGGCGAGAGCGCGCGGAGGGGTGCAAACGTTCTGCTGAGCACAGGTGACGTGCAGGTGCTGGAGGTGGCATGGGCGCACGCGGCGGCCGCCGCCGCCCACCTGAGCACCGACGCCGCCACTGCTGCGCAGCACGCTGTGGAAGCCATGGCGGCGGTGCTGCAGCCGCTGCCGCAGCGCACGGCCGTGCGCTGCGGCGCGCTGGCACGGCTTGAGGCGCTTCGGTCGCAGCTGCGCTGGGCGCGCGCCGGCAGCGACGCCGAGGCGGCGGCCGCGGTGGAGGCGCTTGCGGCGGCTGTGGCGGCTGCGCAGCGGCGGTGCTCAGCTGCAGCGGCACTGCCAGCGGCCATGCGGGACGAGGCAAGACTGGGCGCGGCGGCGGCGCTGTCAGAGCTGGGGCGGGTGGAGGAGTGGAGTGGGCGGTTTGCGCGGGCTTTGGAGCACTATCAGGGGGCGTTGCGGCTGTGCACGCGCCATGGGAGGGGGTGGCGGCATGCCGCCGCCAGCACTGGCGGCGGCGCCCGTGCTGCTTGCTTCAGTCTGCAAGGTGATCGCCACACTGCTGCCGGCAGCGCAGCGTCACACGCCCACGCCTCTGCCGACAGGGATGAGGGCATCGGTGGCGGCGAGGGAGCTGTCGATGATGGCTGCGGAGTGGACGCGACGGCAGCGACAGCAGCGGGCGGCAGCGCTGCAGCAGCGCCTGTGCTGATGCAGTCTCGCTGGCTGGCGCTATACATTCGTGCCGCCGTGGCGGTGTCCCGGCTGCACGCCGCACGCGGGTGCGCCTGGAAAGCGGGGGCGTACGCTAAGGCGGCCGCCGCCGCGTCCCAGGGCTCCAGCTCAGCAGAAGCGGCGCTGTGGCGGCGCGAGCTGGCGCAGCTAGAGGGGGACGCTCCCCGCGCTCAGCATCTGCTGAGCACACTCACCGGCAGCGCCACCTGCGGGTGCTGCGGTGGCTCGCGCGGCCCTGCGCGGTGCGGCGGCTGCTGGGAGGCGGCCGTCCACCTGGCGGCGCTGGAGTGTGCGCACGGCGAAACCGTGCGCACCACGGGCGACCACGCGGCATCACGCCGCCACCTCTCTTGTGGCCTGGCAGCGGCGGAGGCGGCGGCGGCGCGGGGCGGGGGCAGCGGAGCGGCGGCGGAGGTGCTAGCACGGCTGCGCGTTCGGTGCGCGCGCACCGCAGCGGAGGCCGGCGACGTCACCGACGCAGCGCAGCTGTACGAGCGGTGCGCAGCGGAGGTGAGCGCGCCTGCGCTGTGGCGCGCCACTTCCTGGTACGGTCTCGCAGCCATGGCGGTGGCTGCTGCCGGTGGCGGCGGCGGCTGCGCAGCGGTGCTGCTGGAGCGACGGGTGAGCGCCCAGCTGGAGCGAGCGCTGGCGGTGGCGGCGCCGTCGGGAGTGGCCAAGCTGGTGCGGCGCGTGAAACGCCTGCTTGCGGAGGCGACGGTGGCGGCGGAAATGCGCAGCGGCGCGCAGCCGCTGGCGGTCACCGCCTCTTGGGACACCGCAGCGCTGGCGGCGCTGTCCGTCGGCATGGCGCACTGCAACTGGGCGGCGGCAGCACGGGGGGATGCGGATGCACACGGTGGCGGCGCGGGTGGCGTGGCGGCGCGCCTGCTGCAGCACTGTGTCCAAGGCTCTGGCAGCGGCGCGGCGGCTTTGCAGTCTGCGGTCGACACGGGCCTGCCGAGGGGGTGGACGGTTGTCACGCTGGCGCTTTCGCCCAGCGGAGCCCTGCTGGTGACGCGGCTGGGGCGGGGGCGTGCGCCGATCACAGCGCGCGTTTCGGGGGCGGCGGTGCCGGAACTGCTGCTCGAGTGGCAGTGCGTCATGGAGCTCAACAGGGCCATGCTCGGCAGAGGCGCGGCTGGCGAGGGCGGCGGCGGCGGCGGTGGCGGCGGCGGCGGCGGCACGCGCACAGACAAGGCGCAGTGGTGGGCGCAGCGGCAGGAGCTGGATGCCTCAGTGGAGTCCGTGGTGCGGCGGCTGCAGCGCGACGTGTTCGACGCCAGCGGAGCGACTCCGCTGCTCCTGGGAGAGCCGGCGCACGCGGCGCTGGCCCGGCGGGCAGCGGACGCGCTGAGCAGGGTGGAGCGCGCTTTTGCTGAGAACAAAGCGGTGAGTAAGGGGGGCGGCTGCGGCAGCAGGGGTGGGGACGCGTGGCAGGAGCTGCTGCGCGTTTGCGCGCAGTGCGGCACGGGTGCGGCGTCACAGTGGGTTGCGGTGGCGGCGTGCGGTGGGTATGACACAGTCACGGCCGCCGCCGCTGCCACTGCCGCTGCTGAGCACGCGGTGCCGCCCGCGCCTGCTGCTGCACCAGCCAGGTCCAGCGCTCAGCAGCAGCAGCGTACGGAAGGCTCCTGGTGCGGCGGTGACGGTTTTGGGCTCGGGCACCCAGGCGCCTGCCCCACGCCGGAGGTCAGCCGGTCCGCGCGTGCCGTTGCACCTGCTGCCGCAGCGACATCAGCAGCAGCAATGGCGGCGGTGCGCGTTCCTACCGAGGCGGAACTGTCTCGGCTGACGGTCGCGCAGCTGCGGGCGCAGCTGACGGCGGCGGGCGGCAGCGCAGCAGGCCTGAAGCTGAAAGCGGACGTTGTCCGGCAGCTGCGTGCGACGCTTGCAGGGGCGCACGCCCGCTCCGCTTCTGCCACAGCCGCCGCACCCTCTGCCAAAGTGCCTGCGGCGCGGCGGCGCGCCAAGGACCAGCAGCGGCAGACAGCAGCGAGTGCGCATGGTGCAGCAGGCGCCGGCGGCAGCGGCGGCAGCAGGAGCACAAGCGGCAGCGGCGGAGCAGTGACTGCGCATGGTGCAGCAGGCGGCAGCGGCAGTGGTGGCAGCAGGAGCACAAGCAGCAGCGGCGGAGCGGCGGCGGAGACTGCGGATGAGGCGGCGGAGGGGTGTGAGCGGCACCCCGTGGTGCTGGTGCTGGACGAGTCGCTGCAGTCGCTGCCGCTGGAGTGCATGCCGGTGCTGTGCGGTGCCGCCGTCACGCGCGCGCCCGCCGTGCCCCTCATCTTCACGGCGCTCGAGACCCGCTGGCCTGCTGATGGCGCCGCCACCGCCAGCACCAAGGTCCCTGTCGCCTCCGCCGCTGGCGCTGCCGCCGTGCGCCGGCCTGCCTCCAACGCCCCCCCCCAAAGAGCGCGCAGCGGCGCCGCTGTGGCAACGACTTCAACTTTGGGGAGCAGGGCTGGCAGTTCCCGTGGAACTGTCCGCGCCCCCGGCGCAGCAGCAGCTGCTGTGAGGGGGGGCGGCGAGCGTGGCGCTGCTGGCAACGACAGCGGGTGCATTGGTGGTGGGGTGGGGGGCGGCGCGGCATGGAGACCTGCCCGCCATGGCGTGAGGGTGCGACGGGGCTTTTATGTTGTGGACCCGGAGTCTAACCTCCCCGCCACGCGCGCCGCGCTCGCGCCGGCGCTGGCAACTCTGCTGAGCAGCACCCGCCCCACCACCGGCGACACCAACACCAACAACACCGCCAGCGGACACGACAGCCCCCCCTGCAGCAACGGCAGCAGCGCCGGCGGCGGCGGCAGCGGCACCGGAGGAGGTGCAAAGGCGAAGGCGTGGCGAGGGTTTGTTGGCGCCGAGGCTGCTCCCCCGCCTGCGACCCTGGCGGCAGCGTTGCGTGCTCACGACCTGTACGTGTACGCCGGGCACGGCGCGGGCGAGCTGTTGCTGGGGCGTGACGCCGTTTCCGCCCTGCCGCGCTGCGCGGCCGCGGTCCTCATGGGCTGCAGCAGCGGCCGCCTACGGGCCACCGCCGCCCTGGGCTTTGCTCCCGCGGGCGGCGCCTTTTTCGAGCCGCTGGGGATGGCATCGGCGTACCTGATTGGTGGAAGTCCCGCGGTCGTGGCTAACCTGTGGGATGTGACCGACCGCGACATTGACCGCTACTGCCTGGCGCTGCTAGAGGCGTTCACCGCTGGTGCGGAGGGGGGGAGGGGGGGGTCTCTGGCGCACTGTGTGGCGCGCGCGCGCGGCGTGTGCAAGATGCGCCACATTATTGGGTGCGCGCCCGTGTGCTATGGGCTGCCGCTTCTGCCGGCGGCGGCAGAGGAGCAGGAGGGGCGGTAGCGCTGAGCACCACCCTGTCTGACATGTGCTCAGCAGTAGCTGCAGCTGTGCAGGTGCTCAGCAGCAGCAGCAGCAGCAGCTTTGGTCGTGTGGAATAGCGGGTGGTTGGGCGGTGGGAGCTTCTGGTTGCCGCTGGCACTGCCGGCGCTGCATGTGGTTATACTAGTAGTATTTGCCTTGCGTGCAGGCAGCAGCAGCCTCAGTGTCGTATAGTGTGGGCTTGTGTTTATGTAAATTGCAGTCAGCGGCGCATCAATTACACAAACTCAGTTTTTGGCCCAGGAACCCCGGTCATGTTTTGTGCTGCTGGCGCTGGTGGGCACCGTCGCTGCTGTTTTGCGGAATTGCCCAGCATGCAACCTGTGGCTCATGCCTGCCGACAAATGGCAGCGACTCTCTTTATCTGCCCCACTCTCACCAAGCATTACATGCTGGGTGCTCAGAATGCTGGCAGGTATTTACTTCAAGAACATGTTGAAGTAGTAAATGACAGCGCAAGGTAACCCCAGTAAGGCGTGATCTCGTCCAGTGGCACCCCAAACATCGCACAGCCAACCTGTGTGCTGACATGATCTGAGCATCCTCTCTTCTCATGCAGTACAGTTTTAACTTAAAAGCAGCGAGCTAGTACCCTGCTCTTGCCCCTTCTGCAGCCCCCCCCCCCCCCCCCCCCCCGTTT
>JAULBY010015101.1:0-21439 GCA_032358315.1 Ophiocytium majus
AACTTTTTCTGCCAAAGCCTGCGGATATGTAATCACAATGCCTGTAAAAGTATCTTTTGATAAAAGATTTAAAACCTCAGCGCGTTCCTGGATATTGGCATTTGTTGTTTTTTCTATTTGATAGGGCTGGCGATATGATTCAGGAAAAAACAAGATCTTTTCATTAGGCAATAATGTTTCAAGATCGTTTAATATATAAGCGGCTTTTTCTTTATCAGAAGCAACAACAATGCAATTTCTTTTTTGAGAATTATAAAGCGATTGGATAAAAAAAGACAATGCGGATCCGTTCAAACCCTGTACCCAATAATTTTGGTTAAGGTTTAATGCCTGTATTTTTGTATTAAAAATCCCCTCCAGCCGTTTATTCAGGATCATTTCGGCGCAAAATTACTTATTAATTGTGATTTTGAGTTGAATTGTACCAAAAAATTAACGCTTTGTGCAATACTCTTATAAGAAGAGTTTCTTATATTTGTTATAGTTAAAAAAACTTACATGAAAAAAAATTTACTATTAGCAACGTTATTTATTACAGGACTGAGTGCCTTTGCGCAAACAACCCGTATGTCTTTATTTGAAGAATTTACAGGCGAAACGTGTGGCCCTTGTGCGAGCACAAACCCCGGCTTAAATGCAACATTAGCATCAAATGCAACAAAAGTCATTGCGATTAAATGGCAAGTGCCAATTCCAACAGCGCCAACAAATACCTGGTCGTTATACAAAACCAATCCGGGTGAAGCCAATGCGAGATTAACTTATTATGGCGTAAATTCTGCTCCACAAGGTAGAATGGATGGCAAAAGCCTTACTGTTTACGGCGCCTCATCAGACCACGCTGCCAATGTAACAAACGGCCTTATCAGCGCCGCTCAATCGTTTACTTCTCCGTTTTCAATCACTTTAACGCGCGAGTGGGATAATGGTTGTGCAGCTATAAACATGACTGTTGCTATACAGGCCAGCGCCAATTATACTTCAACAGGTGTTTTAAATTTTCGTACCGTTATGGTTGAGCGTTTAGTTCAGTTTAGTGTACAACCAGGAACAAATGGCGAAAAAGATTTTTATGATCCTGCAATTAAATCATTTGTGACAGCTTTACCAGGTGCTTGGACAAACGGTCAAACACATACTTTTGTAATAAATTGTCCTATTCCTTCTTACACAAGAGATAAAAACCAGGTAGCTTTAGTAGGCTTTATTCAAAGCGAAGGAAATAAAAATGTATTACAGGCTGCAAGAGCAAACGAAGTTCTTTTGCCGTCAAACGATGAAATAACTACATTGGATGCAAAGGTAGATGTTACCTGTACTTCATCTATTAATCCGGTTGTAAGTATTAAAAATAGCGGGCCAAATGCTATTAACGGATTTACAATAATTCCTTATGCTGATGGTATTGCAGGAACACCAACATCATGGTCAGGAACTTTGCCTGTAAATACAGCAACTACTTTGGTTTTAAATTCAACAGCAACAAGTACCGTAACCGGATCGCATACATTTTCTTTTGCTGTTGTAACAACAAATAATTATTTACTTACAAATATTTCTAATAAAGTAAAATATCTTGTTGCAAGCAACTATCAAACAACACCAATTGTACAGGGTTTTACAACGTCTGCTTTTCCACCTCCAAACTGGTCAATTAGTAATCCAAATAATACTGTTGCAACATGGACTTGGGCAAATAATGCAGGAAGCTATGGAGATGTTAATGAATTTGGTTGTTTGAAATTTGATTTTTTTACAAACACAGTAATAGGCGATGTAGATGAGATTTTTCTTCCGCCAATAAATTTAAGTGGTTCAGGAATTCCTACTTTAACTTTTGATTATGCGAAAACAGATCGCAACAGCGAAAATGATAAGTTAGATGTTCTTGTGTCATCAGATTGTGGTGCAACATGGACAAATGTATATAGTAAATACGGCCCGTTATTGGCAACAAGTCCTTCTACTACTAATGCATATGTTGCTCCAAACCCACAGGACTGGAAAACTGAAACAATTGCACTTACTGCATTTGCGCTTCCTGAAGTGCTGGTAAAATTAAGAGCAACTAATGATAATGGAAACAATCTTTATTTAGATAATATAAATCTTTCTCAACCTAATCCATCAGGTATTGCCGCAAATACGCGTGAAAATGCAAATCTTTCAATTTTTCCAAACCCTGCTGCAAACGAAGCAACTTTAAAAATTACTTCTGTTAATGCAGGCATTTCAACTATTAAAGTTATAAATGCAATTGGGCAAGTTGTGTATACAAAACAAGCATCAGTAAACGCAGGATCTACGAATATTAAATTAGATACTAAAGAATTTGCGAACGGTGTTTATTTTTTAATTGTTGAATCAGGTAAAAACTCAAGCACACAAAAATTAATTATTTCTAAATAATTTTTAGTTACTTAAGATTTAATTTGAAGGCTGTCTGAAAAGACAGCCTTTTATTTTAACATATAATTATTGATTTTTTAACGAATAGTTCTTAATTTAGATGGTTGAGTTCTGATTATTTAATATAAAATTAATACACTATGAAAAAACAATTACTAAGTTTTGTAGCTGCATCTTCTTTTTTTACAGCATTTGCGCAATTGCCGGTAAGTACCGCGCAGGAAAACCGAAAAATGGTATTAGAAGAATACACAGGTTATACTTGTCAATTTTGTCCGGATGGCCACAAAAAAGCAGATATAATATTAGCGGCAAATCCTGGTAATGCTTTTGTAATTAATGTGCATGTTGGAAGTTATTCTACGCCCGCATCAGGTAAAATAGATTTTAGAACTGCTTTTGGAACGGCATTGGCTAGCCAATCAAGTTTAACGGGATACCCGGCCGGCTCGGTTAACAGACATATTTTTGCGGCTTATAGTCAAAATACAACTACTCCCGGCACTGCTCAAAGCCGAGGCTCATGGAACACTACAGGTAACCAGGTAATGAGCCAGAGCTCAAATTTAAACGTAGCGTTGCAGGCAACTATAGACGCCGCTACTAATTTGTTAACCGTTGATGCCGAGGTTTATTACACAGGAAACAGCGTAAATCCTACTAACTATTTAAATATTGCTTTACTTCAGGATAGTGTTTTAGGAGCTCAAACTTCAGGCGCTACATGGTATCCTGCAATGATGGTTGGATCGTTGTATCAGCATAATAAAATATTACGCCACATGATCACAGGTCAGTGGGGAGATGTTATACCAACAACTACAACAGGATATACTTTTGCGAAAACATATACATACACAATTCCATCTGATTATCCTCTAACTGTATCTGGTGGCGCCATTAAAAGTACAGTTCTGCTTTCAAAATTAAAATTAGTTGCATTTGTTACAGAAACTCAACAAGAGATTATTACAGGAAACACAGGGCCAATAACAATTATTAGTTCGTTACCAACCGGTGTAACTAAATACGATGCTTCGGAAGAATTCTCTGCTAATGTTTATCCTAATCCAGCTTCAGATAAAGCAACTTTGGCTTTACTTATAAGTAAACATGAAAAAGTAAATGTTAAAATGTTTAATATGGTGGGTGCTGAAGTTTATAATTACACATCGGAATTTGATAAGGGCATTCACACTATTGACCTGAATACAAATGAGCTTAAAAACGGTATGTATTTTGTAAACGTAATGGTTGGTAACAAAGTAACAACCGAAAAACTGACTATTTCTAAATAACAATTGAATAAAAATAAGAGCCGGCGTATCGTCTGGCTTTTACTTTTTATCGAAAACTAAAATAATTAAAATGAAAAAAATAATTACACTGTTTACACTTTTTTTGTCCTGCACAGCTTTTTCTCAAAGCTTTTCGCTTTACCAAACAGATATTAATGCTGTTAATACTGCAACAATTACGAATGGAAGTTATATTAATGAGTCAACCAGTGCAAGTACTTTAAAAGTAACCTGGTTAAAAATAAAAAACAACGCCGCCGTAACGCAATCTTTTAATGTTACGCGATCAGTTATTTCACAAGCCCCTATGCTTGATCTTAGCGCTGTTCCATCTGCACCTACAACTTATTTTTGTTTTGGTAATAATTGTTTTACTCCGCCGGTTAGTACTCCTTCAAATAGTGATTACACTGTTTTATTAGCTTCAGGACAAACTAATTCATCATTTCCGCTTGCAGATAATACAAAGGATAATAATCAGCCTTTTTCTATAGACTTGGATGAAGGCCCAAGTACAGGTAGTTATGTTGTTAAATACAAAATATTTAATGTGGCCAATGCTAACGATACGCTTGCTTTTTTTATTGCCTATAATCAACCTTCAGGAATAAAATATAATAATGCCGATAATTCTTTTGCCTTAACTGTTTTTCCAAACCCGGTTAAAGATCAGGCTACTGTTTTGTTTAATGGTTTAAATAATTCTGAAGTAAAATTAATGTTAACCAATTCTGTTGGCCAATTAGTATATAATAAAGAACACAAAATTGAATCTAATAAAGTAAGCTTAGATTGTAAAGATCTGGCCCCAGGTATCTACATTGTTACTTTAGAGTCCGGCCAAAAATTTCAAACCACAAAGTTAGTAATAACCAAATAAAGAATTAAAGTTTTTATAAAGCCGCTTTATTCAAAGCGGCTTTTTTTATTTACTATTTTTAGTTTATAATTATTGTTAATTCATTGATTTTAAGCAGTATTTAGATTAAATAATGAAACTTTTGTATTTAACACAATTCCATTTGATATATTAAATCATGATAGTTATATTTGTTAGACAATAATTACTAAATCAATTTAAAAATGAAAAAAATATACTTATTTACGGTTCTTCTTTCGGCTTGTTTTTTGGGAATTAAATCTCAGAGTACGGTTTTTAAAGTTGTAAATATTAGCAACAGTGTAACGGTTAATAATAATGATGTTTTTAATCATGTTACTACTCCATTTAATACAATAGAACACCATATGGAAGTGACTAATCTTACTGCAAATACCATTACGGTTAATGTTAGAAAATACGAAGATGTAGTTAATACTGTTTCATCAAGCGACCTTGCGCAGGTTTATTTTTGCACAGGTACTACATGTTATCCAACAACAACAATGAGTGGGCCAATTATATTAGCCGGTCACGAAACATCATCATTTACAGCAGATCTTGTTGAAGCAAGTACAGTTGGTGAATCATCTATTCGCTATAAGTTTAATGACGTTGCAAATACCAACGATAACATAAGTGTTTACATGAAATATAATGCTCCTGTATCTGTAAAAAGTAACAGTACATTATTTACAAATGTATCGGGAGTTTACCCTAATCCGAGCGTATCAAAATCTTATGTAAATATAACTGCGGCGCAAAATTTAGAGGAAGTAAACGTAAGTGTTTTAAATTCATTAGGCGCATTGGTTAATTCAAAAACAATTAGCTTAAATAGCGGAACAAATAAAGTAATGATCGATTCTGAAAATTTAAGTTCGGGAATCTATTTTGTTTCTATTTCGTCAGGAGCCTCAAATACTACAAGAAAGATCATCATCAATAAATAAAATAACTATAAACAAACATAACCAAACTAAAACATGAAAAAACAATTACTAGCTTTAGCGATAGCAGCCACTGGTATTGCAAGCGCTCAAACCTTTACGCAGGATTTTACTTCTGCTACACCACCTGCTTTACCTACGGGCTGGATGCAAAATAACGTTGATGGCTTTGCTGTTCACGGCAATCTTTCAGCTTATAATTTTGGAACTAATGCCTGGGTTACCAGGGATGTGAATGCTTTATATCCGGGACATGGAAAGGTTGCAGTAAGTACTTCTTGGTACACGGCAGCTAATACATCAAACGATTGGTTAATTACCCCACAATTTAACGTTCCGGCAAATGCAGTTCTTGACTGGGAGGCAGTTGCTACCGACCCTTCTTATCCAGATGGTTACCAGGTTAAAATATCTACTACAGGAACTGCAGTTGCTAATTTTACAAATTTACAAACTATTGGTGCTGAAAACGGAACCTGGACCAACAGAGGATTAAGCTTAAATACATATTCAAACCAAAACGTTTACATTGCATTTGTAAACATTTCAAATGATAAATACCTTTTATTTCTTGATAACATTAAGGTATTGGTTCCACAATCAAATGACGGTGCAGTAACTACAATTACCGGTTTAACACGTTACCTTGCAGGTGCGGGTAACCAAACAATTGGTGGTACATTTAAATCTGTAGGATATACAGCTGCTGCAAATGCAGTTTTAAACTATAAAGTAAATAATGCTGCTGTTGTAACACAAACATTTACATTTGCAAGCGCTTTAAATTATGGTCAAACTGCACCATATTCATTTTCTACACCGGGAGCTTTTGTTCTTGGTACTAACAAAGTTAAAGTTTGGGTAACACATGTAAATGGTGCAAACGAAGTAGCTTTAGCTAATGATACCGCATATGCTGTGGTTTACGTTGCTTCTTCAAGTAAACCAAGACACGCATTAATTGAAGAATGGACTTCGTCAACATGCGTACCTTGCCAAAACTTAAATGCCACTTTTGATCCATTATTAAATTCTAACAATCCAAATCAAGGGGGCAACCTTAACGTTATTAAATACCAGGTAAACTGGCCTTCTCCGGGTAACGATCCAAGTTATAATCCGCACAGTGCTGCCAGAGTTTTACATTATGACATTAATGCCGCGCCAACTTCAATAACAAATGGTAAAACAGAAATGATCAACCATAGCCAGGCAGAAATAAACGCCGCTATTGCAGAGCCTGCATTTGCTGATGGAACTGCTAGTTTAAGTGTTAGCGGTACTACTATTAATGCTTCTGCTACTTTTACACCGTACGTAAGTATCACTGCTAATTCACCACTTCGTACACACCAGGTATTATTACAGAGATTTTACAACTACCAGGCCGCAGTAACTACACAAAAAAATTATTACCATGTTATGCGTAAAATGGATCCAAGTCCATGGGGCGCGCCTGTTAACGTAACTGATGGTACGCCGTTTAATGTGTCTTTTACACTTCCTATCAATTCAGTAGCTACACCGGTTCAGGGATCGTATGATTTCTGGAATACCGGTACACCTATTTTTGAATATGTAACGTTTATCCAGGATTCTATCAGTAATGATATCCTTCAATCAGCTTCAGCTTCATTTACTGTTAACTCAGTAGGTTTAGTAGATCTTAAGGCTGATCAGAATATTGGTGTGTATCCTAACCCTGCAAACGACTTTGCTGCAGTAGCAATTAACCTACAGGATGTTTCTATGGTAGATATTACTATTTTAGATATTACTGGCAGAGTTGTTTATGTAAACAAAGGCGCAACCGTTCAACCGGGAAAAAGCGAAATTAAGATTAACACTTCTGAATTTACTTCGGGTACCTATAATATCTTAGTAAATACCGGAACGGGTATCTTAAAAGAAAAATTGGTTATCATTAAGTAATATTAAATACTTATTTTTTTAAAAAAAGGCTGCCCTAAAAAGGCAGTCTTTTTTATATACCCTGAGCGGATAAAGAACTCTTTTTCAGAAAAATCCAATTTTTTTTAGTTTCTTTACACTTTAATTTTAATACACTAAAATGGAACTATACTTAGACTCAGCCAACCTAAAAGAAATTGAAGAAGGTTTTAAATTAGGCTTCTTGAACGGTTTAACAACCACCCCAACTTTTATGCAAAAAGAAGGGATTACCGATATTGACGGTACAATTGTAAAACTTAGTAAAATAGTTCCTGTGCTTCAAATAGAGGCTTTAGGTAACACAGCCGAAGAAGTTTTAGCAGAAGCTGAGCGCCAGATAAAATTAGGCTTAGATCCTACAAAAACAGTATTTAAAATTCCTGTATCATTAGAAGGTGTTCGTGCCTGCAAAATGTTACGCGATAAAGGTTATTTAGTTAATGTACATTTAGTATACACCTTGCAACAAGCTTATATGGCTATGCAGGCGGGTGCTACTTACGTTTGCCCTTTAGTTGGCCGTTTACAGGATCAGGGTCATGATGCTTTAGCTTTAGTTGAGCAATGTGTTGATGCTGTAGATATTTATGGTTACGATACAAAAATAATGTTCTCATCTGTAAGAACGGTTGAGCATGTTCGTAATGCCATTAACATTGGCGTTCATACCATTACCGTTCCACTAAAAATATTAAAACAATTAACCGAAAATAATTTTACAACTGTTGGTACCGATCAGTTTATTATGGATACCCGTTTAATGATGGTAAAAGTAAAAGAAGCTATCAATGGCGTTAATCCTATTGTTTCAGAAGACACTAACATTACAGACGCTATTATTAAATTAACTGAATTTAATTTTGGTGCTATTACCGTTATTAAAAAAGACGGCAGCATTAAAGGTGTTTTTACTGATGGATCTTTAAGAAAATTATTAGGCGAAAAAGGACGCGATATTTTATCAAAAAAATTAAGCGATCTTGAATACCGCGAGCCAATTACAATTGATGGTAACGTGTTATTAAACGAAGCAAATACATTATTTAAGAAAACAAATGTAGATACTATTGTGGTTACTGATGGCGGCAAACCTGTTGGTATGCTGGATATCCAGGACTTAAAATCTTAATCTAAAAAAATTTAAGCCCTTTTAATACCAACATTCGCTCTAAAATATAACATATAAGCCTGTTCTTTTTTATTTATACTTCTTCAAAAAATATTTTTGTAGCGTCACTACTAAAATATTTTTTTCATTGTCTTAATAAAAATTAACCTGGCTTCTATTATTAATTTTAGAACAAAAATTGGTATCGGGTCTTTTTTATGAAGGAAATTGAAAACGCATATTTAAACCTTGGTGGAAAATTTATTACACCAATTGCCGAGCTCAAAAAAAAGCTGGCAAACATTAAAGCATTTATTTTTGATTGGGACGGCGTGTTTAACAACGGCCAAAAGATAGATGGTGGTAGTAGTAATTTTAGCGAAGTAGACAGCATGGGAACTAATTTGCTGCGTTATTCTCATTTTATGCGCTATAACCAATTACCTTTAATTGCTATTATTAGCGGCGAAAAAAACGACACTGCTTTTTATTTTTGTAAACGCGAAGCATTTCATTATTCTTTTTCAAAAGCAGCAGATAAAATAACAGCGCTGAATTTTATTTGCGAGCAACAAAACATTAAACCGAACGAAATTGCTTATTTTTTTGACGACGTCCTGGATCTCTCAATTGCTGAGGTTTGCGGACTTCGTATGATGGTAAATCAAAAAGCAAATCCATTATTTGCAGATTACTGCATTAAAAATAATTTGGTAGATTATTTATCCGCTAATTCGGGCGGTAATTTTGCGGTGCGCGAAACTACAGAATTGATTATTGGTATTAATGAAAACTACGATGCCGTAATTACCGAGCGTAAAAACTATTCACCGGCGTATGCAAAATATATCGAAGAAAAAAGAAAAATTAAAACGCAGTATTTTTCTTTAGAAGATAAAACCGTAAAAGCGTTTGATTTTTAAATTCCACAGTTCTTAAAAAAACCTTAGCATTATTTTATTTGGGCGCCCGGGCGGGCTGCTACAGGCTCGGCTATCGCCTCGGTTTTTTGCCTTAGCGGGCAAAAGAACTACCCCGATAGCTATCGGGGCGCATCCCTGGCGCAAATTTCGGAATGTTTGTTCGCGAGTTGCGTGAGCGATTGCAGCGAAAATCCTTTTTGAGAGGAACGAGCAAAAAGATTGTAGCGTAAAGCGCGACCCGTAGGGGCACGCCCAAAAAAGAAAAAGAATTTGATTTTATTTTTTGAAATTTAGCTTAATTCAAACTGCATTTTACTTAGTTTGTGATACAAACCATTTTCGTTTTGAATTAATTGTTGGTGCGGGCCAATCTCCTGAACAGCGCCATTTTGTAACACTACAATTTTATCTGCATTGCGAATAGTTGCTAACCTGTGTGCAATAACAATGCTGGTGCGGCCTACCATTAGTTTATCTAAAGCTTCCTGTACCAAATGTTCGCTTTCGCTATCTAAACTACTGGTTGCTTCATCTAAAATTAAAATGCTTGGGTCTTTTAAAACCGCGCGGGCAATGGCAATACGCTGTCTTTGTCCGCCACTTAATTGTATACCTCTTTCGCCAACAAGTGTTGCGAATTTATCGGGGAATGATTCGATAAAATTATAGGCGTTGGCTTTGCGTGCAGCTTCTTCAATCTCTGCATCGCTGGCATTTGGTTTGCCATAAGCAATATTATCTTTAATAGTTCCTGCAAATAGAATTACATCCTGTGGCACCAAAGCAATTTTTTTTCTTAATTCGGTAAGTGACATAGAGCGCGAATCAACGCCATCAATTATAATGCTGCCACCGCTAGGATCATAAAAACGAAGTATCAAAGAAGCAATAGTTGTTTTGCCTGAACCGCTGGAACCTACAAGTGCAACAGTTTCGCCGGCGTTGGCTTTAAAAGAAATATTTTGTAATACTTTAAAATCAGGGCGCGATGGATAATTAAATATTACATTATTAAATTCTATTTCGCCTTTTGTATGTTTTGCAACAACATTATCTTTTAAAAATTCAATGTTCTCAATATCGCCGTCAATTAATTCAAACACCCTATCTGTTGCGCCCAGTGCGCGTTGTATGGATGCTATCTGTTCGGGCAAACCGCCTAACGACCCGGCCACAAATAACGATAACATCATAAAAGTTCCAAAATCTTCGGCAGTAATTGTTCCATCAACTTTTAAAGCAAATAACATTTGCCATAAAATAAAAAAGATAGATCCGAAAACAAAAACCATTACGAATGAAAAGAACAAGCCCCTGAAAATGCCATACTTTAAACCAAATTCACGAATAGTGCTCGATACTTTATCGTATTTATTTATTTCATATTCTTCGTTGGTAAATGTTTTTACATTGGTAATACCGGTTAAAGCTTCACCAACAATAACATTCGATTCTGCAATTTTTTCCTGGTAAGTTTTTGAAAATTTCCGTATTTGTTTTGAAAATAAAATGGCTGCAACCGTTAACGGTGGAATAATAAACAGAAACCATTTTGTAATAGCCCATTCTGTTGTACAAATTAAAAGCGTTAAGCCGCCAATGCCAACAATGCTTTGTCGTATTAGTTCTGCAATATTTATTGTAAACGCATCAGATATTACAGTAATGTCTGTTGCCATTCTGCTGCTTAATTCTGCTACCTGGTTCTTTGAAAAAAAGCTCATTGGCATTTGTATCAAACGCTTAAATGTATCTTGCCTAAGTGCTTTTAAAACGTTTTCTGTTACCTGTGCAAACAAATAAACGCGGCCAAAAGAGAATGCGGCCTGCACCAATAAAATAACAAGTAATACGAGGCCTATTTGCATTAATTCGCCACGTACCTGTTCTGGCTGTTTTGTATTTTCGGCCAAATAACCAAGCATTTGCCCCGATTTCATTGGAAAAATAAGGCCTACACCAGCGCTTCCAACTAAAAAGAACATACCCAGAATGAATTTCCATTTGTGCTTGCCCAAATAACCAAAAAGGCGCATGGAGCGTTTAAGATTTGCAAGGCTTAATTTAGCCTTCGGTAACTCGTCGGTATCACTATTAGTGGGGCCGCCGCCCCTGCGTTGTTGCTTTGCCATAAAAATGTAAAATTAATGCATAAAATGGCTTATCTTGTCATTAAATTGTAATTAAATTGACCTAAATGCAGGCAATTTTCAAATAAAATTTGTCAGAACAAAAATTACCTCTATATTTGCAATCCATTTTTAAAAGTAAATAACAATAAATATTTAATATCATGAAAAGGACCTTTCAACCATCGCAACGTAAAAGAAAAAACAAACATGGATTCAGAGAGCGCATGGCATCAGCAAACGGTCGCCGCGTTATTGCAGCAAGACGTTCACGTGGACGTAAAAAACTAACTGTTAGCAGCGAAAAAACTCATAAATAAGCTATTTTTTCTTTATAATATTGAAAAAGCCGTCCGGTATATCCGTGATGGCTTTTTTATTAAGTAAAGGTAGTTTCCGTAATAAGAAAAAGGCATGGAAAGCCACGATAAATTGTTAATAAAGTTTTGAATATCAAACAAAAAACCTATATTTGCAGTCCTTTTTAAAAAGAGGTATGGGTAAGAGTGAGTATGTAATACAGTTTGGAGGATTGCCCGTTGGTTTACACGAATATGAATTCAAAGTAAACGACACGTTCTTTAGTAGAATTGAAAATAGTGAAGTGCAAAGTGGCGATATAGACGTTACAGCAATACTTACAAAACAAAATCATTTATTACAAATGACTTTTGAATTTGAAGGTACTGTAAAAGTTGATTGCGACAGATGTTTAAAAGGATTTGATTTTCCAATTGAAGGAGAAGAGAAACTTGTAATTAAATTCGGAAATCCTGAAGAAAGCAATGACGAAATTTTAGTTATTGAAGAAGGGGATGAACAATTTGATATTGCACACTATTTATACGAATACATTATTTTGGCCATTCCGGCACGTCGTGTACCATGCGAACTTGATGAAGAAGAGTTTATATGTGATTACGAAACAAAGGATAAGCTGGATAGTTTAACTACCGATTCTGAAGATGAAGAGGAAAACAAAAATAACCCTTTATGGGAACAATTAAATAAATTAAAAAAGATCAATAAAAATTAAAATAAGAAATCATGCCAAATCCAAAACGAAAACTATCCCGTTCACGCAGAGACTCACGTCGCGCAACATACAAAGCAACTGCTATGACAATCTCAAAAGATTCAACTACTGGCGAGGCGCATTTAATGCACCGTGCACACTGGTTTGAAGGTAAACTTTACTACAAAGGTAAAGTGGTTATGGAAAAAGCATAATTAAAGCAATCTATTTATTTTTTTAAAAAGCAGGTAATATTTACCTGCTTTTTATATTTTTACCATATTGTAATTGTATAATTCCTATATGAATTTAAAGGCACTCTTTTTTCGGATACTAAATTTTGGAGTGCTTGCGGATCAATCTTTTCATGATAAAAGGCGGGTTAAAAGCGTAAATCTTTTAAACATTGTAGTGATCTTTTTTTTATTGATCGGCCTTACGAACTGGTTCTTTATAAAAGACGATTTTCCTATTGTTGCTGAGCTTTTATTTATGACTTTTGCAGCTACGTCGCTGTTTTTAAGTTATAAAAAAAGGGTAAACGTTGCTTTTGCTTTATTTACTTTAAACGTTAACTTTTCTTTATTTTTTATTGGCGAATATTATCCAATAGATACCGGTGCTTATTTATTTTATTTCCCTGTGTTAGTAAGCGTGGTATTATTAAATAATCCGTCACGCATTGATAAATTTTCTGTTTTTCATTTTTCGGTTTGCGCCTTAGCATTTACTTTAAATTTAGCTATTGATATACCGCAATGGCAGATACATACAATAGATCCTTACCAGGTAAGAATTCTTTGGTATTACGATGTTGTTCTTTCAGTGGTGCTCACAGGCTTATTAACTTTTTTATTGAACAAAACTATTTTTAATCAAAATAAAGAGATCCTTCAACAGATAGAAGACATTAAAAAAACCAAAGCAGAAGTAAATGTTTCTTTAAAAGAAAAAGAAGTATTGCTGGCCGAATTACATCACCGGGTAAAAAATAATTTAGCTATTATTTCGGGTCTTTTAAATTTGCAGGAAGATGCTGTAAATAATGCCGAAGCAAAACAAATTATTAGCGAGACTAAAGACCGTATTATGAGTATGGCCCTGGTGCATAAAATGCTTTTTAAAAATCCCGAATTTAAAACTATAAATTTTGGCAAATATTCTTCCGAATTAATAACCGAGCTTTTTAATTCTTATAATCTTTTAGAGGAAGTGCAGATAAAAGAAGAATATGAAACCATTAAC
Source organism: Ophiocytium majus (assembly GCA_032358315.1). Lineage (NCBI taxonomy): Eukaryota > Xanthophyceae > Mischococcales > Ophiocytiaceae > Ophiocytium > Ophiocytium majus. The sequence continues at coordinate 13,911 of JAULBY010015101.1, forward strand.
CTGTCAATTAACACTTGTATTCCTTTAGGGCTTATTTTAAACGAAATTGTTACAAATAGCATTAAGTATGGGCTTAACAATGATCACAGTGTGGATAAGCGGTTTTCGGTAAGTATTAAAAATAGCAATAACAGAGTTTCGATAATTGTAAAAGATTCGGGTACAGGCTTTAATAAAGATTTTAATACTGATTTGGAAACCAGTTCTTTAGGCATTGTTTTAATAAGATCGTTAACTGAACAAATAGATGGAAAAGTGCATTTTTCCAATAGTAATGGCGCCAAAATTGAGATTAATTTTCCCAACAATTAAATTATTAATAAATCACCTTATTTCAGGTAATTTTAAGCATATAAAATTGTATTATTGTAGTTTGTTAAAATTCGATTTGACAATATAAACTATATGAAAATTGGCTTTGATATTTTAGGTGGTGATTTTGCTCCAAACAACTGTTTGGAAGGAGCCATTTTAGCAATAAAAGAACTTCCTGTCCAGGCAAGACTTGTTTTGATAGGTGATAGTAACATTGCGAAGGAATATTTTAAAACGCATAAAGTAGATCCTGAAAGTTTTGATTACGTTCATACTACTGAAGTGATTGAAATGGGTGAACATCCAACAAAAGCATTCTCTCAAAAACCAAATAGCTCAATTAACCTTGGCTTTAAATTATTAAAAGAAGGACAATTAGATGCTTTCATAAGCGCGGGTAATACAGGCGCTATGCTTGTTGGCTCAATGTTTACTGTAAAGGCTGTTCCGGGCGTTATTCGCCCTTGCATCACTTCAATAATGCCAAAAGAAAACGGGGGGTTTGGAATACTGCTTGATGTTGGCACCAACGCAGATTGTAAACCCGATGTATTATATCAATTTGGTATTTTAGGATCAATTCTTGCAAAAGAGATTTATAAAATAAGCAATCCAAGAGTGGCTTTGTTAAATATTGGGGAAGAACCTGAAAAAGGAAATTTAGTTTCGCAGGCAACACACTCCTTAATGAAAGATTCTAAGGATTTTAATTTTGTTGGGAATGTAGAAGGCGGTGATATTTTTAAAGATTATGCTGATGTTGTTGTTTGCGAAGGCTTTGTTGGGAACGTGGTTCTTAAAATGGCAGAAGCTTTTTATACAGTATCTAAGAAATTAAAAATATCGCACGAATATTTTGATAAATTTAATTATGAATTATATGGTGGAACTCCAATTTTAGGAATTAATTCAAATGTAATTATTTGTCATGGCATTTCAAGTCCGTTAGCTTTTAAAAATTCTTTAATTTTAGCGAAAGACCTTGTAGATGTTAAGTTAACCGAAAAAATACAACAAACGTTTCAATAAATGATCAGAGCCGCCATAACAGCAGTAGCAGGATTTTTACCAAACAACATTGTAACCAATGCCGACATGGAAAAAATAATTGATACAACTGATGAATGGATAACAAGCCGCACTGGAATCAAGCAACGTCATATTGAGAATGATCCTGATAAAGCTACTTCCGATATGGGAGCAGAAGCTGTAAAATTATTATGTAAAAAACGCGGAATCGATCCTACAGAAATTGACCTTTTGATTTGCGGTACGGTTACACCTGATATGGTTTTTCCGGCAACTGCTAATTTAATTGCTGCAAAAGTTGGCGCAAAAAATGCCTGGAGCTTTGATCTTGGCGCTGCCTGTTCTGGATTTATTTATTCATTAACAACAGGTGTACAATTTATTGAAACCGGTCGCTACAAAAAAGTAGTGGTAGTTGGTGCAGATATGATGAGCCGCATTATTGATTACACAGATAGAACTACCTGTGTAATATTTGGTGATGGCGCCGGCGCTGTTTTATTAGAGCCTACAACCGAAGATGTTGGCATAAAAGATTTTATTTTGCATTCAGATGGTAACGGTTGCACGCATTTGCACATGAAGGCCGGCGGATCTTTACGCCCTGCAAGCCATGAGACCGTTGATAATAAAATGCATTTTGTTTACCAGGAAGGCCAGGCTGTTTTTAAACATGCTGTTTATAATATGGCAGAGGTAAGCGCAGCAATAATGACCAAAAATAATTTAACCGATAAAGACGTAACTTGGTTAGCCGCACACCAGGCTAATAAGCGCATTATAGATGCTACTGCACATCGTATGGGTGTGGGTGCGGATAAGGTAATGATGAACATTGAACGTTATGGTAACACAACTTCCGGCACTATACCACTTTTACTTTGGGATTACGAAAAGCAACTTAAAAAAGGCGATACTATTATTTTAGCAGCTTTTGGTGGAGGCTTTACATGGGGTGCAGTATACCTTAAGTGGGCTTATGATGGAAGCAAAGTTGGAAAGTAAAATTTACTTTACCGGCAACTTTTTCACCACCTTGTCATCCTTAAACAAGATTTTTTCAAGAACAATTCCTGTCGAATCATAATATAGCCAAACGCTATCACGTGCATCGTTCTTATATGCGCCACTATAACGTAATTTGCCATTTTCAAAGTAAGCAAAGTTTGGTCCGTGACGAAGGCCTTTATCAAAATGTAATTCACTCCAGGCTAAACCGTTTGGGTAAAACGACATCCACTGCCCATGCTTCTTGCCAAAACGATAGGTGCCTTTAAATTTTGTAATACCTGTATTGTACTTATCTACGTACTCACCAGTGTAATTACTATCCGGAGGCATAATTAGTAATGGGTTTTTGGCCTTTAAAGAATCAACAACTTTTTTTTGCTGCGCTTTCGAGACAGAATCAGTAACACGTTTATTAACTTCCGGGTTTTCCGGTTCTGTTTTTGTATGACAGGAAACAAGAAGTAAAATTAAAATAGATAAAAATATCAGAACCGTTCTTTTCATTTTGTTTAATATTAATTTTTTCGTTCAATAGCATAAATAAGTAAGCGCTCTAAACTATCACGGGCATCATTCTTCGGCAGATTTGCCAAAACACTTAACGCCTTATTTTTATATTCATGCATTATTTTGTTTGCATAGGCAATGCCACCTTTTTCTATTACAAAATCAATAACAATTTTTACCTGCTCGCTTTCTTCGTTATGGTTTTTAATGATGTTTATTATTTTTCTTTTCTCTAACCAGCTGCAATTATTTAAAGCATAAATTAAAGGGAGTGTCATTTTTTTCTCTTTCACATCAATACCGGTAGGTTTACCTATCTGATCATCATTTCCATAATCAAAAAGATCATCCTTTATTTGAAAAGCTATGCCTGTTAAAGTACCAAACTCTTTTGCAAGCTCTATTATTTTTTTATCATCACTTACCGAAGCCGCACCCGCAGCACAACAAGCGGCAATTAAAGTTGCTGTTTTTTTTGTGATGATCTCAAAATAAATTTCTTCAGAGATATCTAGTCTTCTTGCTTTTTCAATTTGTAACAACTCACCCTCACTCATCTCACGCACAGCGTTACTTACAATTTTCAATAAATGAAAATCATTATTATCTAAAGAAAGCAATAAGCCTTTTGATAATAAAAAATCGCCAATTAAAACGGCAATTTTATTTTTAAATAATGCATTCACGCTAAAAAATCCTCGGCGCTCATTACTATCATCTACAACATCATCGTGTACTAAAGTAGCCGTATGCAATAATTCTATTAACGCCGCTGCGCGATATGTACTTTCATTTATTGTGCCGGTATTTTGTGCGCTTAAAAAAACAAACAGCGGACGGATCTGCTTCCCTTTTCTTTTTACTATGTAGTTGGTGATCTTATCTAAAAGAGGTACAGTACTTTTCATAGCGTCTTTGAACTTTTCTTCAAAGGCCAGCATATGTTCTGCTACCGGTTGTTTTATTTCGTTTATTGCTTTAGACACAATGGTCTTAAATTTAAACTTTTTATTTTAATTGTTCCATGGCCAGCTTGTTTTTATTTGCCAATTGGCCACAGGCCGCGTCAATATCTTTGCCACGGCTATGGCGCACATTACAAATAATGCCATTTTTTTCCAAATGATCGGTAAATGCCTTTAAACGCTCTCTTGTAGTTTGCTTAAATTCACCATCATCAATTGGGTTGTACTCAATAATATTTACTTTGCTTTTTACTTTTTTGCAAAAATTTACCAAGTCCTGTGCATCGGCAATAGAGTCGTTATAATCTTTAAAAGCTATATATTCAAATGTTGGACGCGTACCTGTTTTATCAGTAAAATAATTTAATGAACCCGCTAAATTCTCTAACGAATTGGTTTCGTTAATTGGCATAATGTGATTGCGTTTTTCATCATTAGCCGCATGTAATGATAAAGCTAAATGAAATTTCACATTGTCATCCGCCAATTTAGTGATCATCTTTGCCACGCCCGCTGTTGAAACTGTAATACGCTTTGCAGCCATCCCTAGGCCTTGTGGACTGGTAATTTTATCCACTGATTTTAATACTTCAGCATAATTTAATAAAGGTTCGCCCATGCCCATGTAAACAATATTGGTTAATGGCGAATTGTATTTTTCCATAGCTGTATTTTTTACCAATACAACCTGGTCGTAAATTTCATCAGCATTTAAATTACGCATACGTTTTAATTTACCCGTTGCGCAAAATTTACAAGTTAAACTACAACCAACCTGCGATGAGATACAGGCGGTAAAACGTGTTTGATGAGGTATTAAAACACTTTCAACAACGTAATTATCATGTAAGCGCATAGCGCATTTAATGGTCTTATCAGAGCTTATCTGTAACTCACTTATCTGTACATTATTAATGGCAAAATTGGTATTTAAATAATCGCGTAATGTTTTAGATAGGTTCGACATGTCGTCGAAATTCGTAACACTTTTAGCCCAAAGCCAATCATATACCTGCTTTGCCCTGAAAGCGGGTTCGTTGATCCCTTTAAATAGATCAGTTAATTGCTCAACTGATAATGCGCGTATGTCTTTTTTTGCCATTAATTAAGGATACAAAGATACCATACAAACTTATAAATAACTAACTTTAGGCCATGCGATTTTTAAGTGCAAATAAGATCTTTGATGGAAGGCAATATCTGCCAAAAGGCTCTGTATTGGTTATTGACAGCCAAAATAAGTTAAAAGAGATAATTGCATCATCTTCTGAAATACAACATAAGGTAGAACAGTTTGATGGCATTATTACACCCGGTTTTGTAAATGCGCATTGCCATCTAGAGCTGAGTCACCTAAAAGGCAAAATTCAAAAACATACCGGCATTCCCGGTTTTGGCAAACAGATCATTATGCAGCGCATGAGCGGTTTTACTAAAGAACAAATTCATGAAAAAGCAAGTGAAGCTGATGTACAAATGTGGAATAGCGGAATTGTTGCAGTTGGAGATATTAGTAATGCCGATGACAGTTTTAAAACAAAACAGAATTCTAAAATAAAATACCATACATTCATTGAGATCTTAGGATTAAACCCTGCAAACGAAAAAATGATGTTTGATCTTAGTTTTCCTTTTTTTAATCTATTACAATCATTGGATTTGGCCGGGAGTTTAGCTCCTCACGCGCCATATAGTACATCGTTAGAATTGATTGAACGCATTGCAAAATTTGATAAAGAAAATAATTTACCTCTATCTATTCATAACCAGGAAACAGAAGAAGAAACAAAATTCTTTTTTGGAAAACAAAATGATTTTAAAGGTTTATATGATTTTTTAAAAGTAGATATTTCCTGGTTTAAAGAACCGGGTATTTCAAGTTTAAGATCATACATTAACACATTCAACAACCAAAAAACAATGCTGGTTCATAATACTTTTTCTACTAAAGAAGATATTGAAATAGCTGTAAGTAAAAATTGTTTTTTCTGTTTTTGCCCGAATGCTAATTTATATATCGAAAATAAATTACCGGATTATAATTTATTTAAAGATCATCAAAAGCTACTTTGTATTGGCACCGATAGCCTGGCAAGCAATGATAGTCTCGATCTTATTAATGAAGCAAATGTGATCTTAAAAAACCCGAAAGCATTTTCTTTAGAAACTGTTTTGCAAATGATGACCTTTAACAATGCTTCCGCCTTAAATTTAGAGAATGAATTCGGAAGCTTAATTCCGGAAAAAAATGCAGGGCTAAATCTTGTAAATTTTAGTAACAACCAATTGCAACTCACAAAAAAAATAATTTAAAATGCTTTATTTAAAATCCTTCACTTTTAATCCTTTTCAACAAAATACATATTTGTTATATGATGATAAAGGAACTGCTTTTATTATTGATCCGGGAAATTTTAATTCTTCCGAAAACACACTGCTCAAAAATTTTATTGAAGAAAAAAACTTAAAGCTTACGCGTTTGCTTTTAACGCATGCGCACATTGATCATATTTTAGGCAATAAATTTATTTTTGACACATACGGCTTATTGCCTGAAGCTCATAAAGAAGAAGTTTATTTTATTGAAAAATTGCCTCAAACGGCCAATATGTATGGTATTCCTTTTGATGCTTCACCTTTCCCTGAAAAATATATTGAGCCGGGAGATAAAGTTGTGTTAGGACAATACGAATTTGAAACTATTTTTACTCCGGGTCACTCTCCGGGAAGTATTTCTTTTTACAATAAAGAAAATAAATTATTAATTAGCGGTGACGTGCTTTTTCAAAATAGTATTGGTCGTACAGACCTTCCAAAAGGCGATCACGAAACATTATTGCGCTCTATTCGTGAAAAATTATTTGTTTTGCCTAATGATGTAAAAGTGTATAGCGGTCACGGGCCAGCTACTACTATTGGCTATGAGAAACTTAATAATCCATTTTTAAATTAGAGATTTGCGCCAGATATAAAGAAAAGCTGCCATTTGCAAAGTTTCACACTATAAAATTCGTCTCTAAACTAATATTCTGTTTATCTTTGCGCTATCAGAAAGCTTGTATTTATATTCACAATTTTTTATGGTTTTGGTGTAGTTGCCCAGGAACCTATTCTTATTCCTGCGGCTGAAAAGCCTCCATACGATCGAAAAGAAGAAATCCTTCACGATGGTAAACGTTATCGTAAATACAACGATTATCTTAATCTTGGCCCCATGTTCTTAAATTCTTCTTTAAGAAAAGATGGACAACAGGGTGTTTTTATGGATTTTCATTTTCATATTCGCAGAGAATATTTTCAAATAGGTGGCGCTATTAGCGGCGATAAGCTTCTTGAAAACAACCACTCACAAGCCCGCCTGGGTTATGGTTATCGCAAAGAAACTGCAAAGTATAATTTTGCAATGTTTGCCGGCCCAACTGTTTTTTACGGAGTACACGGCGTTGAAGATTCTACAAATTATTTTCATCCAGAATTTTATTCCGGAGTGGGCGCTTACGCTTGTGCACAGATAGCAACCAAACTTGCTTATGATATTGGTATCGGCGCTGAGTTATTTGGGGATATAAATTACAAACAAAAAGTGATTGGCATTAAGATCTTTTTGTTTTTTTCAGGAGCATACCGTGGTGTAAAAAGAAATTTTAATCCGCACGTTAGAACTGAACAAAAAAAATGATCGATTTTATTATTGTTGGAAGA
>JAULBY010015112.1:0-21438 GCA_032358315.1 Ophiocytium majus
GGGGTGGGGGGGGGGGGGGGGGGGGGGGGGGGGGGGGGGGGTAGTTGGGACCCCGGGACGCACTCCCGTTGCAACACACACACACACACACACACAGGTGTGTGCCTTGCATGCACCTTCACATGTGCCCAAGTGAACTGAAGGCGAGCCGGCCAGCTCCGCCGCTGGCTTTCCGTCGCCGCCGCGGGGCGGACACGTCGCTTTCAGCTCGCGAATGCGCGCAGATGGCAGATGCTCGGCAACCGAGGCACACACACCTTTTTTGCACGCATGCGACCAGCAGCCGGCTCCAATCCACCCGCGCTTGCTAGCGACGTGCCTGCCTGACAGGGAGGCGCACCGCAAGGCCTGCTGCAAGTGTGCGAGCCTGCCAGCCTGCCCATCTGCTGCAGCCCTGTCGGTTTTTTGGTGTTCCGCAAAATCTGAGCTCATCGTCCGCGGAGGTGTTGCAACGGGCTTTCAAAAACGGCGAGCATGCTACGGAGGTGTTGCAACGGGCTTTCAAAAACGGCGAGCATGTGTAGCGTAACCTACAGTAGCACCAGGCAGGACAGTTGTTTGCTGGTGTGTAGCCACACAACAACACACAACACTTTGCCGTTGGATACCGCATGTGATGATGGTCGTCCTGTTGCGGCTAGCGGCAGGGCTGGCGGCAGCCCTGCTACTGGGGCGGGCCCATGCACAGGTGTCGACCACGGTGTCGCTGGTGCGAATTTCAGATAGCGCTCCTGCGTACGGAGACACGGATGGGGTCACCCAGCTTGACGCAACGGACGAGACACTGACGCAGATGACGCTCGCCACTCCCTTCATATACTACGGCATCGAGTACAGTACCATCTGGATCAGCGACAATGGCTGGGTGTCCTTCGAGGAGGACAACAGCGTGTGGGGGGGGGAAACCTTCTTCAACAACTATGTCTTCGGCGCCGGATACGGTGAGAAAGCCGTAACGGTTCCGAAGCCGTTCGGTGGCTGTGCGCAATGCGTGCATTCAAGTTAGTACGGCGGGCACGGCACGCGCCTGCGACTTAGCACGACAGAAGCAGTGCCTAGTGCATTGCTGCCGTTGCCGCCCCAATTGCCCCGCCTAAACGCGGCGTTGGCCGCGACAAGCAGAGCCGAACGCAATCCCGCTTGTTGCGGTTGCACGCTCGCTTTTTCAGCTGTTGAAGTTGCCTGAAAGGTGCATGACATCGCTGCAGCAGCTCGCAGCTCTCGTTGCGCGCGGCTGCTGACCTGCTCTGACATGTGTGTGTGCGTTGCTGCAGTCTGCGCTGGTGCTGCTGTGCCTCAATCGCTGCAAATGGTTGCAGTATCCCTGCTTTCCGTACCCTCGGATTGTTGCACAACAGCGGAATTGACCCGCTCACCAAGTTGAAGTAATACTACTCGAAGTATCTTGTATCTTGCGGATGCATGTAGTCGTGTATACATACACACGCTACATACGCTCAGTGTTTTTGTGTGCCCTGAAGTATCGTGAGGAAACTGCTCTCTTGTCCCCCCTGCAATCTGCCAGCTAGTGCACACAACAACTGTTACACTCGTTCAATGCAACTCGTTCCACCCTCTCACCGCCCCCCGCCCCCTCCATGGGTGTGGCAGGCGCGCGCAGTTAGAGAACAGTTCTGGCAGTACCCTGCATGCCGTTGGTGACTGCTACAGCAGGGGTACCACTCCCTTTGCCCTCACTCCGCCAGGGGCACACAAGCCCAGGTGGCACTGGCGACGCGCCATGGCATACCACTTTGCCGCCTCCCCATGCTGCAGCGTGAACACTGCCTGTGATGGCAGCAGCTGCACCTGCCGCTGACAATGTGTGACTTGTGGTTGGCGCTCGTCGCAGGGCCTTTGACCCTGATTGGCCCGCTGTGGGTTGACCTGTGCCCTTCATGCACCGCCGGATCCGGGACTTCGTCAACGACAGAGGTACGTTCATCCAACTCCGCTTAGGGCGCGGAAAGCCCTTTGCACACGGTGCGCGTGTGACCAGACAAAGGACGATCAGGCACGCTGTTGGTAGTGAGCAAGCTGGCAATGCTCAGCGCTTCGTACTTTAAAGAAAGCCTGGCATGTTGCCAGAGTGTTACTCTAACGGACAGGGTACATGTACAACCTGTGTGTGTGGTGCGCAGAGGCAGGCGACTGCGGCGGCAGCTGCCCCTGCCGGTGCAGCAGCAACTGTGTGGCAGCTGCCTGGCTTTTGCTGGCCTATAGACATACACATACTTCAAGTATATGTGTACTTCGTAGTACTTGAAGTATGCACTAGGAGGTGACTTGTGTGGTTGGTGCGCTGCGAATGCCAGAGCTTCCGTAACCCTTTGCACAAATGTGGGGCTTGCTGCGCAGTGCATGTTTCACCGCCACAGTGGCGTGCTCGCGCGAGGGTGACACATTTTTGGCACGGGCCACCGGTTAGTTTTTTTTTGTGATGCTGTGCGCACACAGCATCAAGCTGCTGCTGCTGCGGGGAGACGCCCCCCCTCCCAGATTGACGGCCAAGTCCCTTGCTGATGTACAACTTCAACAACAGTGCAAACTTCAACAGCGCCTGCTGCTGTGCGGCGGCGCACCCCGAGCATGAAGCTGTGTGACAGGGCGGCCACAGCAGTTTCCTGTGGTGGCACCAATGTATATACTGTAGTAGAACATACTTGAAGTATGTGGCACCAAGTATATTTAAGTATGCGTACACTATACTACAGTAGTACATACCAGAAGTATAGTGTAGTAGTAGTATATGGTACATGTATATCTGTAGAAGTTTTGTCTTTTTACAATATGTATACCACAGGTGTGTTTTTCGAGGCATCTTTGAAGCATGTACCACATGTCAGTATATGTGTACATAAGTACTTCAGAAGTACTACCACCGTACCATTTATGTATAGGGTTAGGCTGACCTAACCCTAAGGTATACTTCATTCGAAGCATACTACTACTAGGATAATACTACTTTAAGTATACATACATACTCCAGGACATATACTACAATTAATTGATTGCAGCAGATGCAAGGGCTCATCGGCGCTCAGGCGCCGTTCTAGCGCTCACACCGCAGTCCGGCATGATGATCCCAACAGCTGCGCCCCCACTGCACCCGCACCTGTCACACCCAGCGCCCCCAGCACAAAAGTGCGCAGCGCCATTGTGCGCCAGCACCGCCGCCAGGGTGGCCCCTGATGTGCGCTGCTGCTGCTGCTGCTGCTGCTGCTGCTGCTGCTGCTGCTGCTGCTGCTGCTGCCCTGCGTGCCCCTGCAGTCTGGTGGCCGCAGCGGGTCGGGCTCTTCAGGATTGTCTGACCCGGGGGTGTACTTTGGCCATGTGGCCAACGAACGCTTCACAGGGACGGTCATTGTGTGGGACCAGATTCCCGTCTTCGCCTACCCTGAGTACCGCGTCAGCTTCGAGCTCGGTCTGGCAGAGTGAGTGCCACACGCCGTCGGCGCTGCCACGCCGCTGAGCAGTTACTTCGTAACAGTTACTGCCGCAGGTGGCGGTACGTCTGTGCTGATGCTGCCGGCGGTCCCTCCTGCTGTCATGTTGGTGGCCGCGACAGGTGCCAGGCACTCTTTTGCTGAGCATGGTGTGGCGAGGCGTGTGGCGCACTTGCCGGGAGCGTTTGTCGCTGCGTGCTGCTGAGTGGCACTGGCGCCATGTGCCTCAGGGTGTGCACAATTGTATGCTGCGTGCAGTGTCGCTGATGAGCTTTGTTCAATGCCTGCTTTATGGCTGCTGTTGTGGGCTGCGGCGGAGTGTGCCCCTGTGCTGAGCGCGCATCACCCTCCTCCGCTCCTATGTATAGTGTGACAATGTCACACATTCTACTATATATAGTATGCACTATACATAGTACATCCTATCCTTGTATGAAGTGCTTGGGGGAAATAATAAACTACACAACTTGCAATTACCGGCATTTTGTGTGCACAGAGGTAGTAGCGCCACCCGGGCAACCGGTATGTGTGTGCAGGGCCTGCGATTGTGCTGGTGCACTGTGTCGCACACGCCCAATCAAGTTCTCATTGTACATTATAATGGTCTCGCTACTGCCATCACCTGCTCACCTAATGCCCCCCCCCTGCACCCATCTGTGGCGTGTATCGGGAGGCAACGGCAGAGAGTGCCCCCGTGCTGACCGCGCATCAGTCACGCTCCTCCGCCTCAGAGTCTCCTGTCTGTTGTATGACAAACAACCCACATGCATTCTAAACTGCCCCCCATTGAGCAGTACTGGTTTCTGCACACAGTGGTAAAGAGTGGCGCGCGGCAGCCTGTGCGTGTGGGGGGGGGGGGGGCGGGGTGCACCTGTGCGCAGTCGCTCACACCACCTGCTTACCCACTGCCTCCCCCCTGAACCCCTCTGTGGCATGCCGCAGCGACGCCACGTTCACCATGGTGTGGGGCCAGCTTGACGAGATAACGTGGTGGTCCCCAAGTGTTGGCTGGCAGGGCTGGGGAGGGCAGTATACTGCCGAGACGCTCTGCTCACCCTTTGACGGCTACTACTCCGACACTCAATGCTACGACTACCTGGCGGCTGCAAGTGCTGGAACCTCTGTCACCATGACCATGACCTTCAATGAGATTGAAGAAACCTACTCCGCGGTTGGCACCGCAGGCCCCACGTGAGCATCTCTTGCCAAGTGCCAACTTCAAGTACTTCTACCTTGCATCGTGTGGCGCGAGCAGCTGTGCCAGCGTCAAGTACGCGGATGCTGTGGCAACCTAGTGCTGACCAGTGCGGTCTACTAGTAGCTGGCAATGGGGGGCAGCATGCTTGGTCCTCATTTGTCCATTCACGCACACACCCTGGCACAGCCCTTTCCGCGCCCCAAGCGCAGTTTCATCAAAGTACTCCCTTTTTTGCATATATGAACCTGCCCGCCTGGATGGTGGCGACCTAAAAGCCTGCTCGTTTGCAGCCGGCACCACAGGCGCCACGTGAGCAGAGCTGCATTTTGATGGGTGCCCACTTCAATCACTACAAGCAGCACGTGCACTTTCATTAGATTCCGCTTAGGGCGCGGCAAACCCTATGCACACGGCGTGCGCGTGACCGGAAAAGGCATGAGCAGACATGTAGTTGCTAGCGAACAAGCTGACAATGCTCATCACTGCGTATGTGCACTTGGTAGTTGCCAGTCTGGCTGGTGGTGACACAAGTGCAGTGCATTATTATTATTACAACTTGATGAAGAGCATGTGCGCACTGGGTACACCTATTGGTATACTACTATGTAGTACTACTGTAGTATATATACACTTGTATCCCTGTAGGGCTTAACGGCAGGCGCTGCCGGTGCTTGCCCAGCTTAGAAACGCGGCGGAGTGGTCGAGCTGAAAGTGCATATACAAAGGAAAAAAAGCCCTGGTAGCTTCAGGACCACTGCGAATAGGGTGCACGTGAGGAGGGAGGCGCAACATGCATACACGTATATACCTCAATAGTGTACCTGAAATACTTGCGTATACTTGAGAAGTACTTCAGAAGCATACAGCAGTACATACTACAGTAGTATACTGCTGCCCCGTCCTTGATGGTGCTGCCGATAAGTCATCCATATTACTACTACTAGTAGTATGTATGGTAGTACATAGTACTTCTGAAGTTTGTCATTCATGTGCGGCAATGTTGGTGTTAACTGGTACGCACCGCATGTGTGGCTACAGCTGTTGCGGCTGAAAGCACTATATGTGGTGCGACACCTGCCACTGCTTTGAAACAAATTGCGCCTCCCATGGTATAGCTGTATACGCACTTGGTGCCTGCCCACCGGCCCAGTCGGGCATATTTGTGAGGTAGGGACTCCAGACGGCTGTACATCCTATGGCGGGCCGGCCTGCCCACTCAGACGCCCCACATGCCTCTCGACCTACCAAGTAGTAGCCGGCTCCCGTTGTGGTGCCGCGCCGGTAGTGGTGCCCCCTGGTTGCGTGTGTGCCGTAAAATATGCGAGCAGGCAAGCGCCCACGTTGTGCAAGGCGATAGAGAAGGAACCCTCATCTGCGGAGCAGCGCAATGTGCGCAGCTGCGAAGCACCACCTCATGCACACCCTGAGACGCGCGCATCACACCGTCCTCAAGTAGCAGTCAGCTTCTCTCTCTGTGTGTACAGCTTAGTGTGCCACACACCGCTGCCATGCAGCAAACAACAGCACAGGTACTGTCCCACCAGGCCTTCGCCCCGTGCGCGGCTTTTGGCATACATGTTCAATATTTTTTATTTTTTATCATTCACAAATTGATCTACCAAGTACATCCCATGTGGCGCACCACCTTGCACAACAGCATCCCACCACCAGCCACAATCTACCTGCAGCTGCAGTGCCCATAGCTTGCATGGCGCCCAGCGCAGGGAGCATGCTGCATAATCTCAAATGCACCTCGCAGGGCTCAGTACCACTGCTGCAGAGGGGACCGCACACCCCGCACCTGCCGCAGCCGCTGCTGACACCTGGCGTCTGCTCGCGCATGCCGTGTGTGCTGACATGCGCTTGCGCAGCTATAGCGCAGAGTGCCCCCAGCTGCAGACGTTGGAGACTTCGGTGGCAACCTCCGTGTCGGCGAAGGTCAACTGGGACGTGTCAGCGGACGGCCTTGCGGAAACAATCGACACCTCCGGCCTCACCGATTACACGATGGCCATGTGGGACCCCATGGACAGCAAGTTCGTCGAGGACCTGCCCTTCGAGTACACCTTCAACAACGTTACCTACACACAGGTCACGTTCACGGTCCAAGGCGTCGTGGTGCTGGGGCAGGTGGGGGGGGCGATCCCATGGCAATCGATTATGGAACTGGATCTGGACTGGTTATCGGGCAGGATCGTGATTGCGCCGCTTTATGGGCCTGTGTGCGCATGGTGTGGTTCCAACTATGTCAGGGCAGGTGCACTGGACTCGGAGACGTTCGTCATCGCTTACAACGGTGAGTATGGGGCTGGCTGGGGGTGCGTGGTGAGCACTGGCGCTGGCAGAGGCCCTAGCTCTGGTGTGACTCACACGGGCCACGCTGTGGCTGCTGCTTGAGCACCACACAGACAGTGTTCTACCCCCGTCTTGTGCGCCATGACAATGTGTTTTGTTATCTTAAAGGTCCCCGCCTTCAACAAGCTTAAACTGCAGCCCCATGAAGTGACACAAGAGGGGGGTCTTAACTTCTATTACCAGCAAGCTGTGCCTGCGGGTCATGTCTGTGCCGTTTTCAACGTGTGGTGCCCCACCAGGGCCTGCACTCGCGCATGGGCTGGTTGATCCTGCTTGTGTGACGCGCACCCTGATGTGACAGGCGCGCAACGGAGTAGTGGTCGTGTGCTGTTTCTGATTCCTTTCGTTGCAACATGTGTTCCCGCAGGCGTCAGCCTCATGGACAACAACATAAATTGCGAGTGGGATTTTACGGTTGACATAGAGGTGGTGCTGAGGCCAGACTCAATAGAATTTGGCGTGGCATTCCACGATGGACTTTGGGTCATTGATGCAGCACCAACATATTGGTCCTACTCATACAAGGTTCTCTACACCAACGGCTACCAGACCAAGGAGGCCTGCTCTGGCAACATGTGAGTGACGTGGTGGTGTGTGTGCGCCTTTTCAACAGACATCGTAGCACCACTCATGCCCTTGTGCAACCAGACACGTATACTGTGAAGTCCACCACTCCATGCACCTCACACCTCAGTCTGGAGCTTCTTCCTGGTGCCGGCGCGACCTGCACTGACCACCACCGTGCGCACTCTCGCTGGGCCTCCCGCCCTGCCCCCGCGCCACGCCCCCGCCCCCCAACCGTGCCCTTAACCAGGTGTCAGTTCGCGTCGCTCATCGGGCGCTACCCATCGCGGCGCCTCAAAAACGCAGGCGACGATGTCATCACCAAGGTTAAGCAGCAACTGTCAAAGGAAACCGCCACCCACAGCCCGCGCCGCCGCGAGCACGGCCAGCGCCCCGAGGGCATGGGCCCCAGCAAGCGCGGACCAGATCACACCCGCGTGGAGCCCACCGGTGCCGACGACAAGCCCCCGTCGCGCCCTGAGCGCTCTGACAAGGGTTCGCCCCGCCCCGAACGCCGTGAGCGACGCCTCCCCACTGCCGACCACCCGCAGCGCCCCACCGCTCCCCCTGTTGACGGGACAGCTGGAGGTGCTGCAGCCCGAGGCCCCGTCGCGCCCGGCGACATGATGACGCCCGAGTTGCTCGCCCAGCAGTATGAGGACGCCAAGGCGCTGGTGGCACAGACCATTGCTGACAACGCCGCGGCGGCGGCGGCAGCGGCGGCGGCAGCGGCGGCGGCAGCGGAAGCGGAGGCGGAAGCGGAGGCGGCAGCGGCGGCGGCCAATTCCACTGATGCTGGCAACACCACCGATGCTGGCAGCACGGATGCTGGCGCGGGCGTGCATGGCACCAGCGCCCCAACCGACCTCAGCACCGCTCTCAATGAAACGGACACAGGCGCAGGCACCGACAGCGGCAGTGTAGCGGACACTCCTGCAGCAGGGGGGGATGCGCCACTGGCCGCGGCCGACTCAACCAGCGACGGTATCGCGGAGACCGGGATCCGTGTGCCCATTGACCTGACATATATGATTGATATGTACGAGGTCACGGACACGGTCATCGGCCTTGTGACGGATGGCGCGGAGACGGGTCTGCTGTGGGAATACTGGGAGCAGATGACCTACACAACGACCAAAGACGAAGTCAGGTGGGGCCACAAACCTGCTGCGATGTTTTTATAACATTCTACTGTAGTACTACAGTGGTATTACAAGATTGTAACATACTACAAGAAGCAGCAGCAGCAGCAGCCGTAACAGCAGCAGCAGGCAGCAGCAACAGCGGTAGCAGCAGCGGCGGCATGCCACCTGCTCGCTACCAGCTTCTCCTTCACGCGCGCCCTACGGACGGGGAGGACCAGGTTCCACAACAAGTTGATTTCGCAGGTGCGCACTGCACCGCCGGCTTTTTTCAGCATGACGAACAAGCAAATTGGCACGTATGAACCTGCCTCCAGAAAACTTAGGAAGCTATGTAAATCGAGGGCTGCGGGATAATCAGCCTCGGCATTTTCGGGAAGTTTGCATGCCCTAGTGCAGATTCAATGCAGAAACGCCCCCCCGAAAAGCTACTCAAGCTCGGGAGCTCCTTATGTCGCGCTAGCTGATCCCTCGCCGATATTATACCTGAAGCAACCTGCGATTGTTGGGGTTGGGGCGCAGTCATTTTTTCGACAGCCAGTGAATGCCTCCTGTGCAGCAAATGGCTACAGATCATGAGGAGAATGGCCAGTGTCGCAAGGAAGGGTGTGATGCAGTGTGTGCGGCTCAGTGCGGCGTTGTCCAACTAGTTTACGTGCAAGCTAGCAGGGGACAAGACGGTATGCCAATGTAATGGGAGTGCTGTTACTTCTGCACCACGCCTGCACCCCTGTGGCTGAGGACGCTGCTTGACAACTCTCACTGGTGGTGTCTCTGGGGCCGACCCCAGTAAGGCACATACTTCAAAGTATGCGGTGCGACATGGCAGGCCCCACAGCACACAGTCTGTGAACAACGCAGAGCCGTGACAGCAAGCAGTCGTGCAGGCCCCTGGCCTGGTGGCCATCCATGCCTCTGCAAACCAAACGCAGCGCCACACAATGTTGGTGCACACATGGCTGGTGCACCGCGATTAGGCACCGCAGCTGCGCCCTGCTTGCACCTGCGCTGTCAGGTGCATGGTGGCATTTTCAGCAATGCCTACCCCCGCACTGCACCAGTGATGACTGACCGCCTGGTGGTGCTGCTAGTGAGCGCGAGGCTGATGACTGTGCCGTGCGCCTGCTGCCCCCCCCAATGCCAGCTTCACCATACCGTACACTTTCGACTATGGGAACTCCTTCCGCGATGCGACATTCAGGCTGCCAGGCGCGGGCATCGTGATACCGGAGGAGGGCGTGCCACAGCCACTAATTTTGGAGCATTCGGTGAGTGCCAGGCGCTGTGAATGCTAAAATCATCGCATGTCTTTTCAAGAAATCTTGAAAATGGTTGCCCACAGATGCTGCCGTGGCTGGGGCTGAATGCCAGGCCAAAGCCCGTGGGGTGACAGCAAGTAGTGGTGTGGCTGCAAGTGAACAACGTGTGGCTGTCCGCCCATGGTACTAGTGGGGTGCTGTGCGGGGGGCACACAGCTTGTTGCGTGTGCCCACCGGGTGAAGCACAATGTCAGGCTTGGCACTGCAGCACACCAGGGCAGCAGACGCAGAACACGCGGCAACGGAGACTTGCAAAAGGTATGCAGCACAGATGATGGCACGGCAGCGACAGGATCAGCCAAAGGGGAACACCAATTGGTCCAATAAGCACAGTACTGTATTTTGCTCATTCAGTTCCACAGCACTAGGCGCAGCAGAAAAGGTCCATACATGAATGGTGTACAAACAACATATGCGCAACACGTCTTGAAGTACCCCCCATGCCATATTCTCAACCTTCAACACGCTCATTCAAGGTAGCTGCGCGCCAGAATCAGACCTGAGCAGCACACGCAGCTTTAACGCACTGCTGTGCTCAGCACCCAACCACCCACGAACTTCGACCAGCATTTTGAGCACGCCAAGTGTTTTGTCAAGTGTTGTGTTTCAGGCAGATGGTAGTGTTGCAGTTGTGGTACTGGCCATGGCATACGTGGTGCGCACGGCTCACCACTCAGGCACTTGAAATCCAGGCACAGCACGACTCCAAGCAAAGAAGTTGAAAATTCCTATTCTAGCCTCTGGCAGCGCCCCAAGTGCAACTTGCACATCGAAGCATCAGTTTTCAGAAGGGGGTGACATGTCACGTGTGTGGGGGGGGGCTGTGTGCATCAATGGAGCCCTCATACTTGGAAAGCAGCTCCTGCACTCAAACTACTAGCTATAGTTCCCTCATACACTTTGTTTGCCAAAGTGCCAAACACTTGAGGTTGAACTTTGACCCTCAATTGTGCAGTTACAGGAAGTTCGAGTACATGGCTAGTTGAATGTTTTCTGTACTCCTGGATGAGAGTGTGCCACCGCCATGACATGACACCATGACCCTGGGGCGTTGTGAGCAGAGCAAGGCAGGCTGCCTGACTGGAAATTGACCAGCTTGGTAGTTTGCTTATCCCTCCTCCTGGGAACGCCACGCGCCACCAACTGCAACTCGTTGAAGTTGAGAACTTGAGAGGAGTTGAAGTCACCAATATGTCTGTCTTGAACTTAGCTACAATGTACTTCAAAAGTACTATAAAGTATGTTTATTGCGCCGGGCACAAAAGAAATGACCTGCACATTGTCAAGTTCTCTGGTATGTGCAATGATCA
This sequence comes from Ophiocytium majus, assembly GCA_032358315.1. Classification (NCBI taxonomy): domain Eukaryota; class Xanthophyceae; order Mischococcales; family Ophiocytiaceae; genus Ophiocytium; species Ophiocytium majus. Next base: position 11,335 of record JAULBY010015112.1, read on the forward strand.
TCAGCAACATACTACTATAGTTGTTGGACAATGGTACAGAAGTGACTCCTGCACATGCGCTGCCAAATGGTGGAGCCGCTCTGAGTGCAGGCGCAGCAGCAATTGCAGTAGCCATGCAAGGCAAGCACACCAGCAGTGGGCTCACTCCCTGCTGCACTTGTCACTGCTGGCGCTGCCCTTCACAACTGCACCAATCCACAGCAGCAGGTCCGAAGCAGGTGGTTTCCACTTGCCTGCTGCATTTCCGGCCGTACTGACTTTTGACGTCCCGGTGTGTCTGCTCATGGCTGCTGCCACTGCCCTCCCTGCGCCTGCTGCCCTACCACCAGTACTTGGCGTGGTTCGGGTGGGACGCCTACGTGATCGTGTCCTGGCAGGGCCTGATTCCTGCTAATGCCGTCGGCAGTGCCGATGCCGACCAACTGCCCGCCTATGACCTGTATGTGGCCTTCTACATGTCTGGCGCCATCGCGGTGGCATACGAGCAGTCTGGGGACGTCGAGGGGTTCTCGGAGTGGCTCACGACGCCCTTCACCATCACCGGCATGAACGAGGACAACACCGAGTTCAGCACGACCATCGACGTGTGCGGCGGCAACATGTGCTTCTCGGACATCTTGGACTTTGCCAGCAGCTGGTTCTACATGCAGCCCTTTTCCTGGAGCAGCGTTGCCCGGGGGGCCATCATGGTGCCTGGCGTTCGCTTCACCCTTGACCTGCAGGTTATCGACGAGTAAGTTCCCTGGCGGCGATGCCCGGCTCTCGGCATGTGCAACTTCACTGTTGAAGTTGCCTATGTACTCACACGCAGCGTATGTATGACCCTCCGCCCCCCAACCCCCGGCTTTCACGTCCGCAGGTACCAACTAAGCAAGCTCGTCGAGGGCGGCAAGTCGCCTGAGACCGCTGCCGCTCCTGACCAAGTCTGGCAGAATGTCACCTTTAACGTCGCCACCGCCGTGGACGCCTGCAACATGTACACCTTCGACTGGTGGGTCGGCCGCGCTGCTGCACACTGTGGCGCAGCGGCAGTGACACCGGTCGGTCGCGCGTGGAATGATGCCATAAACACTGGCCTGTACTCACTGTACCAAATCTCTGCCACCCTCACAGCAGTGCAGTCCATGGCTCAGCTGGAACGTGCGCGGCGCTGCCTGTTGTTGTGCGCCGCGGCGGGGTACATGCGCGCTGTTGCCGGGTGGTTGCTCCCAGCGGGCTGCAGCAGCCATGTGGTGGTAACCTGTTTTCTGGGCAGGTGTGCAAAGCCTCGCACTAGTAGGTGGGCAAGCACGGGGCGAACCCAGCAAATATATGGCAGGCCACCTGCTGCACTGATGCACTGCGAGCCTTGCTTACACGGCGGTGCTGTGTGCTGGTGCGGTGCGTGCGCAGGGGGGATGGCACAAACACGTGGATGTACTATAACGTGGAGTACACGCACTTCCAGATCTGCCCCGCCGGCTACCTGGTCCTGGGCGAGAAACACATAATTCCCACCGTGGTGGGCGGCGATGGCCTCATGCTCGGTCCAAGCTCGCTTGAAGCACCCATGCCCCCGTAAGTGCCACTAGTGGCGGGTCACGCAGCCACTCTCCTGGTGTATGTGTGCGTGTGGTATTGTGTGTGTGGCGAGCCAAGCCACTGCAATGAAATGTGTGCGTGCGGTACACGTGTTGTGTGTTCATCGCTGAGACCTGCCTTGAAGGTGATGTTACATGGTGGCATCTCCTTGCATGGGCGCGTGTGCGCACGGCAAACGCTGTGTGCCAGGCTTGCCTCGCTGTTGCAGTCAGCTGAGACGGTTGGCATCACACCTTGTCTACTGAACAAAAAACCCTTCTGTCATTTTCATGCACACATGTTGCCTTGTCCCCATGTCACTCGGCAGGCATGTCATATGCCAGTATGTGCCACACACCAGTACTTCGAAGTACTTCTTAATCCGTCTGCGCCTCTGCTGCTCTCATGCTTGCCTCTGGTGTCTGCCCTCTTTTTGAACGCTACAGGATCATAGCTCCCTTTTGGGGTGACCTAGACGCATACTCGATGTGCACAGGTGGGTCCACTTTAAACCACCCGGGTCACACATGCTTAGTGCCAATGTCTGCCTGGCGGGCAACACTGACTGCAAGCCTGCGCCACCACCGCTTGCACCCCAGCAGTCGCGCAAGCTGTCAGTTACCCAAGTATGCGGCAGGGTGCCGCCTGGTGCAAGCGCAGACACACATATACTACTACGCACACATGCGCACATGTATACATATACTTCGAAGTGTATACGTCTAGTACATGTTTTTGTAAACATGCATGTACTTGCATGTATACATGTACAGTATACATACATGTACAGCATCAACTTTGAAGTGATTATGTGTACATGACGTACTACATGTCGGGCACCCCAATGTGTACATACCTGTACGGCGTGACAGGGGCTGGGTGGGGACGCAAGCAGGCCTTCTGGAAAATGGGACTGTAGACCGCTCACAACATGCAGTCGTTACTCAGTGTGCATTACGAGTAACATGCTCTTGTGGAGTAGCTGCAAGGCACTCGATTCGCGTGACTGATCATGCTCTTCCCGGCCAAACACCATGTGCAAATGGCCTTCTCAAGCGGATTACAACAGAAGCTCATCTGAAGCGATACACTTCCACGTACATACTTGCGAAGTACTTGTAAATATGTGGTACCGGTATGATGGCATTACATGTAATGACATATATGTACATGTATACATACATATGCACATGTTGCGGATGTGTATCCTGGCAGGCTCCGCCTCAGCTAATCTCTCAGCCCCTGAGCCGTAGCAGCAGTGCTGCCCACCGCCAAGGTGCCCGCCACCTGCGCGGCTGGGGTTCGAGCACGTCAGCGACATTGTAGTCCACCTTCATGGTGGTGCTGATGTTGTTGCTGTCCACTTGTTCGCAGACACCCGCTATGCCGTTGTGGACGACAACAAGCTGGTCATCCAGTTCTACCCCGCGGCGTCCGCCAAGCACGACCGTGGCTCCTACGTGAACTTTGAGCTGGTCATGCACCAGTGCGGCGACTTCGAGATCAAGGTCATAGACAGCGACTACAACCTTGACAAGGTGCCCGGGCCCGCCGCTGCTGCAGGCGCACGCCACTGCACACATGCTAGCGAGGTCTGCATGCGCCGCAAACGTTTTTCAAGCATGAGGTGACACGTGCACCCGCGGGGGTGGCCATGTATCGGTGGCTCGGCCGGGCGCCGCACGGCTGGCCACAGCGTGCGTGACCTAGCAATGCCAGTTGTTGTTGGCCAGTTGTTGTTGGCTGCCGAGGCAGTTGGGCGTCCGTCCCACCAATGTGCCAGAGCACATGTGGGAAGGGCAAGATGCGTGTTTTTGCTGTTCACCGTGGACAATCAAGGGCCGCGCTTGGTGGTGGTGACAGCAGCGGTGGCAGCCGGCTGCATGTGAGCCAGCACCGCCAGGCACGCGTCTACGTGAAGTATGTGTGTTTGTGCGTTCACACCACAACGTTTGGTGTAAAACCAGCGCTCACCTTCAGCAGCACCACGCGCTGCATGTGCAGCAAGGCACAGGCCGAGTGTATTGTGTGGCGCTGTCTCTGCTTGACACCTTGAGGGAGGGTGTGCATGTGCCACGGCAGCTGGCGCTCTCATGTGCAGCATGCCTGAAATCGTTTCGCGCGCGCCTCATGTGTTGTCGTTGACATTGGCCCTCCCTGTGACAGACCATCGAGTCTGCCATCACCATCGGCTGGCAGCATGCCGATGCTATTGCAGGGTTCAACATCTGCAACGTGAGTGTGATGTGCACTCATGAACGCTGCTAGGTAGCGGCAACGGACGTAGACCACTATACACGGCAGCTGCGACAAGTGCATCGCATGCATGCATCACAGTCGCAGCCATGCTCACATCAAGTGCAACAGACACTTGTAAGGACCGCCAAACACCGCGTCTGCCCACTGCTGTGCGTGGCTCTGTGCTTGGTGCCTCTGTGTACGCACGCTGCTGGCAGCCCATACCACCAAAAACCTACAGCACCCACACACACATGTTTGCCGGCACCGGGCTGGCACCCCCCGGCTGTCATGCACCCACTACCACCTTCTGTGAAGTCCCTACTTACCCCTGAGCCCCTACATATGCCCTGACATAGGATGCGCGGCTGTGTATGCACACGCACCTTAACACAGCACGTGCCATCACACTCTGACACCCCCAGCAACTCAGCTCCCGCCTGCTGCCACCTCTCCCCCCTGCAGGGCGCCAACTGCTCGTGCCGCAAACTGCCTCTCCACGCCTATGCCGACAGCGGCTACTGCGTGTTCACCCCTGCCGTCACCGCCCTCAACCCGCCCACAAACAAAATCTACCATGGCGCCAGCGGCGGTGATGCCATTGAGCTGTACGGCCGAAACATGGACACGATTCCGAGCTGCGTGGACGCAACCATCTACTCGGTGACATTTGAGGACCCGGACGGCGACTGGTCGCATAGTGTGCTTGGGACCGACGATGGGTCCCCCATTAGCGTGCGCACGCAGGCGGATAAGGCGTGGGTTACCGTGAAGACGCCAACACTGCCGCTGGGGCAGACGGGTGCCAGTGTGAGCGGGGGGGGGCGGGGGGGGGGCGTGCTGCCGCTGGTGCCAGGTCTTGCTGTGTGCTGCCTGGTACAAAGGGCGGTATAACAGAATTTCCAAACCTACATTGCACGTTAATTGTTCAGGTCGGACATTTCCGATTCGGGGCGCCCCCCGGATTTAAAGTGCCGGCATGCTGCCACGATTCGGCCCATGACACCAGGAGAAAGCAGGCACCGAAACCGTGTTGCACTGAACACCCATTCTTGCATCACATGCATCAACACTGCTAGATCTATTGTGGAGCGCCCTAACACGCCCCTTGGCCACCCGCTCGCCCTGCCACCGCGCGCAGGCCACCGTATCCCTCTTCTACACGGACAGCGACGACGTGGTGCATCCCATCATTGTGGAGCCCACTAACCTGGCGCTCATCTGGTCCTTTGAGCCCGCCTGGATGGACATGACTACCGACCCCGCCGCCGGGAATGGGCAGGTCGATGTTGTGAATGGAACCATTGCCTACGTTGGGGCTGATGGCTCCGCCACCGTCACCGTACTGGGCAATGGGTTCAACGACACGGTGAGCTGAGCCACCGTTGATGACAGTGTGCCCCCCCCCCCCTGTCTGCCCCCCATATTACGCCTCCCTAGCTCTATAGTGCAGTACCAACTAATGCATCCTGGGAGCTGAGAGAGGGTGTCTCTGTGTGCATCGCCGGGGCTCAGGTGTGCGGACTCCACATTGGTGTACACACACCCCCCCATACACACACCATGTACAGCCCCCCCCACACATGGCAGTTGTGTGCCCTTAATGTAGACACGGCTGAGGGCGTTGAACAACGGCAGGGGCGCTGGCTATGCCACAGCTGCTGCTGCTGCAGCCTGCCTGCACCCGCCCCATTGACCGGCGCGCACATGGTTCCGCCAACTGTCTGTGTGTGGCACAGTAGATAGTGGTTGTCATGTGGCTTTCGCTTCTGGCGCGCAATGGCATGGGTGTGCAGCTGCAAGATGCTGGCCTGCCGCCGCCGTGCTTCCCCAGTCGCTCCCGGTGTGCGTGCTAACATGTGCCTCCGATCGGTGGGCTCCGCTTCTTGTGCCTCCTGCAGGCGGAGTACTACCTGCGCTACACCATGACTGACACGGACGCAAACCTCGTCTACACCATACCCCCCGCTACGGGTTTCGGGAACTTCCTCACAGACAAACAGTGCACCTGGGTTGACACAGAAACGCTGCACTGCCCAGCCATCACATGGGGCAGCTGTGAGTACACCTCGGTTGATGAAGAAACACGTGCCAGTGCAGCCACCAGGTTCACTGCAGACTTATGCAAGAGAGCCACCTCTGCGTGCTCAGCAGCTGTTTCCTTCAAGTGCGGCTGTGCTGCACGCATGCGGCGCAACCCCATGTCGTTATTTGCAGGCGGCTAGGCATTGTACAACCATGCCACTTAGGTGATGGTTTGATGGTTTGCCGTGCATCGTGCTTTGCAGTCGCAAGCCGACACTGGCTGCACTGACATGACGGCGACATTGCACCAGGGCAGCTGCGCGCCAGCTCATCCGCAAAGCTCATATCCGCACGTGCCTGCCTCTGTCCTTCTCTTACTCTCTGCCTATCGGCTTCTTTCCCCTCCTGGGTACCTTTTGCCGCCACCGCCACCACCACGTTCCTGCCGCTCCTGCTACTGCTACCGCCACTGCCGCTACCGCCCACTGCCACGCGCCCCTCTCCTCCGCGCCGACAACCGCAGCTTACAAGGGCGGCAACGTCGACGTCACCCTGGTGCAACTCACAACCCAGGGCGTCACGCCATCCCTCGCCACCGTGCTGCGCGCGCGCTCCTCTGCCCTCACCATCAACATTGTCCCCCAGGTGCTACGCAAGACAGTGGCCGTCGGCGGCGCGGGCGGCGGTCTGCCCGTGGGCATTGTTGGCTCCGGTTTCATTCCCGCAGACCAGTATGAGTGCAGGTTCTCGGTGGACGGCGTGGAGCCCATGACCGCGCCCACGCTGTTCTGGAACATCACGTACATGGTGTGCAACACCGCGCGGTGGGGGGAGATGGAGCCTGCCGGGGTTGTGGACTTTACTGTGGTGGAGACTGTGCCTGTGGACGGATATGGCGTGAGCATCACGTACACGGTCGCGGACGACGCAGGCTTCACGCACTTTGAGTACTTCGAGGTTGGTGGTGCGCGCGAAATCGTGTGGTCACACTCCATTAGGATGCATCACCAGTAGTCGTAGATCTGAATGCCACGGTGAGTTCGTGCCTGGGCCTTGTAAGCACTACCCGTCACATGCTGGGAGTGTGTACTACTACTTCTGAAGTAGAAGATATTAGAAGATTGTACACCTGGTGTGCTCAGGTTTTTGTGGTTGTGGCCGGGCTGTGGTGCGCTTTTGCTGCTGCCATAGCAGGGCAGGCACCGGGTGTGTGTGCAGGCTGTATTCGCGCGGCGGGGCTACAGTGCCCCCCTCAAATTGTGCCCTTGCTGTGACGGTGCTGGTCCATTGGTAGCCTCTACTGCTGTCTGACAGTAGTGCTCAGGCTCATTTGCATGCCCACCGCTCACAGCCCAAAGCATGGCACTGATCCATGTCAAAAGGTGGGCCGCGACAGCACAGGCACGCTGCTGGCATAACCTACCTCTGAGCCCATATTGCAGGTGGCATGCACAGGCTAACCAACTCGCATGCACCCCGCAAGTTTGCTGCCACGGCGCTGCACTGGCGCACATCCAACCTCAACTACATATGAACTTCAACAATGCCGCACACATGACCTCATGCCAGCATTGACTCAAGTACCCGTCTGACCAATACACAAACTGATGCACATTGTCGAGCTGCACCGCCTCACCTGCATCGCGACGCTGTGCACCAGGAGTGGGAGGAGACGACCGTCGTCGAGGCCTCTGCGGCAGGGGGTGCCCTGCTGACCATCCTGGGCTATGGCTTCAGGGCTATTGATGAAACTTACTCCAAGTATGTGTGCGTGATACGCGAGTCGGACGAGAGCTACACCAGCATCTCCGAGAACGCTCACTGGTGGGTGGCCTCGCCTGCCTCAGCAGTCAGCCTGCCCGGTGCTGTCATATGTTTGCTTTGCCAAATCTGCAGCGGTCTTGTGGCTTCGCAGGTGTTACAGTACCATGGGCATGAGTTCCATACGTGCAAGCCTTTCAAAGGAGCGTGCACATAGTGCTGAACATGCATGCCTGCTGCTGAGCAGCCATGCAGGCCTGGGCGGGCAATTGCTCCAGGGTGCTCTGCCGTTCTGCCTTGGGTTAGCAGCTGCAGTTGCAAGCGCGTGCTCGTTGTCAAAGTGGCTACTTGCAGTTTTATTTCCAGTCCTGAGGTACTTGGGTTTACAAACGCATGTGCCCACTCACAGCCGTCCACCCTCCTCCTCCCCCCCCACTGCCTCTGTTCAACCAGGATCAAGCCGCGCCTGATCACATGCAAGACGAACCCGTACACCAGTAGTCATGGGGTGGACAGTGATGTGGGGCAGGAGCTGGTGGTGGTGGTGGCGGTCGACGGCAGCGGTGTTGTGCGCCGCTTCCAGCACGATGAGGCTGACGTGTCAGTGCCGTTCAACGTCACGGCAGAGGTGATGGAAATCAAGCCAGTCATCGGCAGTGCATGGTGAGGGCGCCGCCGGCAAACCACTGGCAGTGTTGTTGCCTCCCTGGTTTTCGCGGAGTGGCAGAGGGAGTGCATGCTGGTGCCTAGTCCCTAGTAGCGGGTAGCTTCAATTCACAATTGAAGTAAGTGTGTGAATGGGAACCTGGTCCCGCCTAACGATAGTGAACGCTAGAGTAGGTGACACCTCTTTCAATTGTTTCAGGTGCTCCCAACGCAAGCTACTACCCACCTCATTGTGTTGGTCCGACATAAGTTAATACACACCCGGCCAACTACTTGGGGAGTACACATATGTAATGTATTACGATAAGCTGCCGGCTTGCGGTGATGCCTGTTGGCGCCCCACTCAAACATCAGTGGCCGTGGCCAGGCTCCTCCACACTCGAGCGGCCACTTCCCCACAAGTGCAACACCGACACTTGGCAGGCACCTGCACGCGCGACCGCGTGCACATGCGATGGCAGGCTACGTACTGCCTTTCGAAGGCCTTCCCTGTGTCTGCCACTGCCACCTGCAACTCCGTCGTGCGGTGTCCATCGCTGGCTGTAACTTACAGCATGCGCTGCCCCCCACTGCACGCCTGTCGCTGCCGCCTCAGGGGTGAGACCGACCTGTATGTTGCCGTGTACGGCCTGGACGCCAACGCCACAGACTACTACGTGCACTTTGTGGACCCCATCTCGCATGACAGCATCATTGTGGGGCCCACACAGCCTGTGGCCTGCCCGGCGGCCAACATCATGGCGACGGAGTACTGCATCAATGTGAAGTCGCCACGCTGGTGAGTGCGCGGTGAACCGGCGGCTGTGGTCGCTCATGGTGTCAGTTGTGGCTTATTGCCAGTGTGGCGGGGTGGAATGGCTGGGTGTCGAGAACCAGCTGTGGGTGGGGCAACGTGCTCACCGCGTGTGTGTGGGCCCAGTGCCTGGCTTCGAGCATGCGCTGTCCGGGGTGGTGAGGCTGCGTGCGCAATGTTTTGAAGCAAGGCCTGTATGGGTAAACTGGAAATGTAGCCCTCCGGCGTGTGCTAGATCAGCGAGTGACAGCGGAGTATGGCATCGCTATTGCAACACGCAGCATGTTGAAAACAGCCGCATGGCAGCTGCGCGTGGCACCCTGGGTGCTGGGTGTCAACCTGCCCCTGGTAGAAGCCGAGGAATCGCTGGCAGAGGCCCGTCATTACCTGCTGCTGGGCATCGCCGGCGGTACCCTGGTGGTGGTCGGTCTGATCTGGCTGGTGATGCGCCAGGCGCTGCAGCCCCTGGCCACGCTGACCCGTCACGTGCGCGAACTCCCGCACAAGCGCGGCGACAAACGCCGCCTGACCCTGCGCAGCCGGGACGAGATCGGCACCCTGGTCCAGGCTTTCAACAGCCTGGTCGAGGACCTGGACCAGCAGCGCCACACTTTGCAGGAAAGCGAGACGCGCTTTCGCAGCCTGGCCGAGATGTCGACCGACTGGTACTGGGAACAGGACAGGGATTTCCGCTTCTCCCTCATGTCCCGGGGACTGAACAAGACCGGGGTCGACACCTACCTGGGCTGGACGCGCTGGGAGATGCCCATCGTGGGCCTCAGCGACGCGCAGTGGGAGGAACACCGCGCCATGCTCAGACGCCACGAACCCTTCCGCGACTTCGTCTACCAGGTGCGCGCCGTCAGCGGCGATCTGCGCACCTTCGCGATCAGCGGCGTGCCCATGTTCGACGAGCAAGGCATCTTCACGGGCTACCGGGGCATCGGTTCGGACATCACCGACCGCAAGACCGCCGAACAGCGCATCGAATACCTGGCCTACCACGACGCGCTGACCGGCCTGCCCAACCGGCTGCTGGTGCAGGACCGCTTCAACCAGGC